>JAAGNO010017096.1:0-49224 GCA_033439905.1 Ceryle rudis
TGTCCCTGCCATTGGCAGGGGGGTTGGAACTAGATGATCTTTAAGGTCCCTTCCAACCCTGACAGTTCTATGATTCTATGATTGTCCACGTTTGTGTCTGAAATCATTGCAAGGGTTGCTTCCTTTGTTAGCTCCCTCTTTCTGTGCTAACCTCTCCCCTCCACCCCATCGATGTCTGGGCTTTTTCATATCATCGACCTGCTATCTGGCATCCTCCCTTCACAAAGGGCAGTTTCAGGCTAACAGGGAGGCTTCTGTTTCTGTCTAAGAGCAAGCCTATAAGCTCCTATTAAACTTTAAACATTTCATCCTTGGAAAGCTTTCAGATGTTCGTGGGATAAGGGGCCTTTATATGTAATCCGGCATTGCATGGTAAAAGATTGCTTTATGTAAGTTAAGATGTGCAGTGGCCATATAAAGTCAGCTAGCAGGACATTGTTTTTCTTCTTGTGTTCAACATTTCTTTTAGAAGTTGTGGGTTTGTTGGTTTGGTTTGGTTTGGGGTTTTTTTGTGGGGTAGTAGGATTAAAAATCTTAAAGTGATGGGAATAGATGGAAAATGCTTCACCCTAGGTAAAACTAAAACACGCACTCCTACATATATTCATTCAAACACCAGTGTCAGCAGCCTCTCAGATAACTCAACCTGTCTAAAAGGGGTGAGTCAAGACTCGGGTACTGTAGGGCCGTAGTAACCTACTACTAAAAAATACTTTGTCGACTAATTCATGGCCCAAAATCTGTGTAATATGATATGTTGCAAAATAAACATGAATGACATTAGAACATATGAGAAAGGAACACTATTGCTCTGCAGAGTAACCAACACTTTCTCTACAAAGTGGATCCAGCTCATTTACAGAAGTTTACATCCTGACCCAGACATGTTCATTTATAAACTGTTCTTCAACCTGAAAAACCTTATTCCCAGTTTCTACCCAGTAAAATAGCAGCCCAAGAACCAGGGATGCTTTCGTCTGCTCGAGGTTTGACAAAACAGCGGCAGAAGCTACTAATAGAAAACTGACAGATATTTGTTGTTATGCAGATTTTTTTCTGCAAACTGAATTGCATCTCCTAGCGTTTGAAAAGTATTTAAGCCCACTTATGGCTTCAGTCAGCCACCTTCTCCAGCTGGATGAAACTCACATAAATCGCAACACATATCAGACCAGAATCCTTCATGTAACTGTTTTTATGTCTTAAGTCATGTTTTTATTGTTTTAAATGGTGGGTAGATTGTCACTGAGTAATTTTTGCTTTATTGAAAAATCCAGGCGGTTCTAGATTCACATCTATGATTGTTCATGGTAGACTTGATCCAAAGATCCTTGAACTTAGTGAGTGTTTATGGATTTGGGACTGCAGGCTTGAGAAGAGGTAGTTACTATGTCTGTTGTCGGTGATTTCCCTTCTGCCAGTGGTAATAAACTTGATTTTGATCCCAGTATAAACTGAAAAAAATAGGTCTGGAAACTGATGAGAAAAACCAGAGGTTGTCTCACAAAGCAGACAATGTAATGAAATAGAACATGTGAATGACATGTGGTTATGCTACTCACCACATTCTGTTTCACAAAATACATTTTTCCTTAAAAAAAGAAAGTCATTTTTGCACAAGGCTACATGAAAACATTGCTGGTATATGTGCAACACTGGGTAGAGGATACAGGTTTTTGGTAAAAGAATTCCAATATGAAGGTGGTGCTGCTTTACAGGAAAAGGCTGTTCCTGACAGCTAATAAGCCTGGATAATTATAATAAGCCCAGGAGTGTTCTGGTTTTAAAGTTTCAAATCGTCTTTTTGAGCTTCAGAACAACTTTTCGTGTTGGTTGGTGTGCAAAGTATTTCACCATGTCTTACCATTTAGGAGGAGATGCTTGGACAGCTTTCATTTGGACACAGCTTCCATATTGGCAGTGATGTGTGTGTCACAGTTTGGGGTGACCCTCTTGTAAATGTTTTCATCTGGAAGGTGCAGCAAGTTGCAGCTACCTACAGGAAGCTGAGGTTGCTTAAATTTAATACTGTTCAGTTGATGGTAGTCTAAAACATCCTTGTTCTCTCTTTGATTTTAGATGGTATGTAGAAGGGGAGTTCAACATGAATTTTTTTCAGAAAAGATTTCAATTCTCAACACTTTTCTCACCTGCAGCATTTCCTCTTCCTTCCCCACTCTTCTCTTGGCTGGGGGAACAAATAAACTTTTCCTATATGCTGTCCAGTTGGTGCCAGCAGCCTGCTGGATATTAGGATATATTTCTGTACACTTATGGCCAACTCTTCCTAACATGATCAAGGGGCTGGAGCACCTCTTGTGGTAAATGCCTTCTAAAAGAAGTACTTGTGGAAATAGACTTACCTGAAAGAAGTGCACCTTTTACTGAATAGTTAGATATCTACCTCCAGGTTTTCATTTTTCCAAAGAACAGAAATTTGGGAAGATAAACTGTCTTCCATTAGTAATTCTAGTCAGAAAAGCCTTTTATCACCTCTTCTATTTATTATACTAATTGCAAAGGACAAAATTGGTGTGCCTTGAAGCCTACATTAATTTATTTTGCATTTCCTATGCTGTGTTCTCCAAAGTCAGCAAAGCTTTTCTGAAAAGCGCTGGTCAGAATTTGGAGACAAGCAACATTATCCAAAGCCTTCAAGAAAAAGGAATATTTCTCTTCCATAGTTAGTTAGACTGAAAATCATTAAGGCTAAACCCCAGTTTTCTACAGACCCCAGACTGAATACAAAGAAAGAGTGAATAATCTGGTTTTCTCCGCAAGCCACATCCAGACCTCACCTCCAGTTATGCAGAAAAAAAAATGTTTGGTTGTTGTTTTGGTTTGGTTGTTGTTTTGTGGGTTTTGGGTTTGGGGTTGGGGGGGGGGGGCGGGTTCCAGTTCCTTTGCCAACCGGGCGAAAGAATTTACCCAGTTTATTTTAATCTCAGTTGTTCCTCCAGTCCCGTTTGCTGCAGAGGCATTTGTGCTGGGGTGAGGGAGGGAGGATGCGAGCGCTGCTGGGGCTGCATCCAGAAGCTCTGCACCATTGCCAGGAGTGCCAGCCCCTGTCTTTCAAGTATTCATGGGACTGGCAGCACAGAGTACAGAGTTTCCCTTATTTGTCACTTCTCTGGGGAAATTATTAAACTGGTCTCTTGGTGTAGAAGAAAATAATGAGCTAATCCGGAGTTGAGGTGCTATTGGATTGTTTTGGACCTGCCTCGTCTCCTAAGCTCCTAACTTTTCTGCATGCAGATGTTATCCAATTACTTCAGAGAGAAAAGTAGAGTTTCTGGGCTTGATTTTTGTTTTCCAGGCCAAATGCCTGGAAGCTAGGGAGGGAAATGGATGGCATTGGAATAATAACCACCATCTCTGAACCTGAGAAAAGCAGTTAAGTCTGATCTTTTTTTCAGTGTTTTCACAAATTCTACCAAGATATGTACAAAAGGTGCTGGGGGAGGAGGAAGTCTTGAGGTTTTTTTCTTTATTCCTTAATATGCCCAGGTGTTGGTTTTTTTCAACCACTAAACAAAGCAAGCAAGCAGAGAAGATGATGCATTGATTTGTAGTTTAAAAAATGTCTGTCCCTAAATTCTTTCACAACAGCTTCTTGTGTGTAATGATTTTTTTTTTCTTCTCCCCCCACACTGAACTCTTCACCCAAAATGAATTTTCAGCCTTATGAGATCAGAGATCTGCTTGCTATTCAGGATTTTAGAACAGTGTAATCCAGTTGCCGTGTTTTAAGGAAGATTTACTTGATTATTCCTTAATAGAAATTTTATTTCATTAGCTACTTTTCATGTAATGATGACCAGTAAAAGTAATTTGACCTAAGAAGCCATTCCCTCTTCCCTTCCTGTGGATGCCTCCAGCATCCTTCAGGAGAAGTGGTGGTGCAGAGATCTGCTGCTTCTGCAGCTGAGGCAGCTTTCCATGATCAATAATGCAGGGCTCCAAGTCAGCTTTGTAGAGCTGTAAAGTTACTCATCTAGCAATAATTTCACAGTTGCCTCACTTACGGAATATTCAGCCATGTACTTAGGGGGAGGAATGGGAGTTTAAAGCAGTTCAAATTCAGTCTGGCTTCACTGGTATGGGCACCTGGGCACTGAAAGGTGTGCCCTTCTCCACTTGCTAGACAGTTACCGCTCCCAAACCTGAACACCAGCATAATTGTGGCACCTCCATCTTCTAATTTACAAACAAACCTTTTAACATCATTGTTAGACTGTGCTCCATGAGTTGTTCTCTTTCAAAGATTTTGCCTCAAGGAAAAGTAAGGAGTAGCTGTCATTTGAAATTTACTCAGGGTTGGCAAAATGATGGCATTTGTCACTTCTGCTCCCCGTCTTCTTCAAACTGACCCTAGTGTGTGTCACGCTGGATAGTGTGTTGACTTCTTCTCCGTCTTTGTTCTTCTACAGAATGCCAAGTAATTAAAACAAACTCTTTTCTTTGTGTTGTCTTCAAACAAGAAGGCTGTTGAGAGCCTTACATTCATCACATTTCAAAACCAGTTTGTTAAAGCAAAATCACTAAGCGATACTGGGTTGACCAATTTTTTTAGGGCTAAAATAATTGGCACACTGGCCGTATGTGCGTTTCATCTTGTTGACCTCATCTCCCTGAAGTCTCCGATTTGTCTGAGCAGTCAGAGGGAGTCCTGCAGTTGTTTTAATATTTTGTATAATACCAGTGGTATTTAATAATTAGTTGTGAAGGTTCAAATCCAATTACTTCCTTCCCTAAACCAGGAAAAATGGTGGAAGTTTGTTGATACATGCTAGCAGAGTGAGAAAGAAGTGTAATGTGTTATTCCAGTCACTAATTTTTTTCTTTCCATTTCTTATTTTACAGGGCATGTTTTCAAGCCATTTTTGAGGAAATGTGGTGAATGTAAACTTGCTCTGTTTTGGGGGGGAGATTCTGGTAAGTGGTGCTGTCTTGATCAATTTTTGTTTTAAAAGAGAAATTCAGAAAGATTGTTCTAGCTTTTTTCAGTTTAAATTTTTTTATGCTGGTGGGAAAAGCAGAGACATAGTTGATTATATGTATTTTCCTTCCTCTGGTATGGATAGTTACGGTATGAGAAGCATTGACAGAAAACAGCATGCTAGGCCTCAGGGCAAGGAATATAGTTTCATTTGCTCCAGTGGCATCTGCTTATTGTGTTTGTAGCTCTTCTATTCTGCTGAAGAGTGGTTGATCTAAAGCCTAGAGTAGAAGAAACAAAAAGGCCTAATTTAGAAACAAGGATAAAAAAGCATGTTAGCAGTATAAAAAAAATCAAGAACAAATGTAAGATAGAGGGAGCACATACCTCTCAAAGTAGTGGGGGTGTCCAGTCACTCTGATATCTTTCCATCCATTCCCAGAAAGTCTGACTGCTACACTTGCCACATGGAGCTAGGATGATTTGCTTGTGCCTGAGAGATAAGGAGGTAGTTAATGCTCCTGTGTGCTGTATCAGTCTTCCTATTCCTTCTTAACATCCCACGTGACAAGCTTTGCTGCTTCTCTGGCTGTTCTGTATGCAACACGTCCAGAGGCACCAGCTTCCTACAGACTTCTGGTTCTGCAGGCACTGTGGGAATACAGCATGTCATGTGTGCTGGGTCTGTGCTGCTGAGCTGCGCTGCTGTGAGAATAAGGAAGAAGAGAAGATCTGGGAGGTGATTAGTGACATGCCCCAACTGGAGGGTAGTAATCCTGAGTTGGAAGAGTTACTTCCAGCTTGCAAAAAGTAAGCAGATCCGGAGCAGTTTGTAGGCTCGTCTTGCTTTTCCTTCTGGTAGACTGTCCATATGAACAGTTTTGGCTAGTGTTAATCTATCACCATCACCCTTGGGAAAAAAAAATTCCAGCAGAAGATTGTGATGCTTCTTTCCCATGGCCAGTTGGGGTCTTGAACTGATACTTTTTCTTCAGCCAGCCTGTTCAGATTGCAGATGAAAACTGGCTTGTTCTCCACTGGCAGAAGACTTCAGAGATGGATAGCCTGCAGGGTAGAAAACTGAAAATCAAAGACTGGCTCTGTGAGAACACTCGTTCTTTTCTGCCATTAAAAAAAAAAATGCCAGATGTTGTTACATCATACAGAAAGATCTGGCTTAGCTAGCAGATGTTTAAATGCAGACAGTTCATTCCTCTGCAGAATGTATATTCTTAGAGATAAGAAAAGATAAGATAACCAAGATCAGAATTTTACAAAGAAGTTGGACGAATGCACAAAAAGTCCTTTACAATGGTACCTGGGTAAACTGTACTGCAGTTCATTCTTTTAAGCAATTTCCTGTCTTCATTTTGGCTTTTCTGACAATTGTGCATGTTGTGAGCTTGCACCTATATCCATGTACTGGGAAATACCGGTTATTTAACTAGAATTTAGTTCTGGAGCCAAAAATGAGCCACAGACCAGAGCATGAGGTTGTTAGTCCATGAGATTTTGTGCTGATTTCTGTTACTGAAGGAGAGAGTAGGATCTATATTTAGTTTTCTTTTTGGTTGTAGTAATGATACTTTTATCCTAAAAGTTCTCCAGTGTCCTTACAGATGGGCTGATCTTCATGTGAAGTGTGACAAAGGTGTGGTGCTCATGGGTCAAGGAGTAGAGTCATGGTTCAGAAATAGTGATGCTGTGAAACACCAAGGAAGAAAAATTTATCAGCAGATGGGATAGTCAGGTTGTGGTGGCTTAATTTCCCTTCAAGGATGCATCAGCTGAAACTAGCCTGGTCTCCATGGCTGGCCTTGGAGCTATGCTCTTGGAAGAGAGCATAGCAAGAGCAACAAAAAACAAGAGACAGAAGCAACGTGTTTCTCAGAATCATAGAGTAATTATGGTTGGAAGAAAGTGCCACATGTCATCTTTTCCAAACCCCTACTTGAAACAGGTCCTATAAGGTCAGGTTGCTTAGAGCCTCGATTTTCAAAATTCAACTGGCTGGAAATTTTACAGTCTCTCTAGGCACCTATTTCCATGTCTGACCATCCTCAGAGTGAAAAAGTGATTCCTGTTGCTGCTTGTTGTTGCTCACTGTTGATCAGTGTGGACTTTTCATCTTCTCTGCCCGTGGGAGGAGTCTTGGAGAACATCACAAAATCTTAGTGGAGGGGGAAGAAAAAAAAAAACATTGTGGTTCACCGAGGTTCTACTTGGGCAATGTTTCTCAACCCATAGTTTATGTTTAGACTTGGAGAGCATGGCTGCTTGACTTGATTGAATCTCAAAACTTGGGAGGTTAGACAACAAACTGATGTTCCTGAAAGCTACTTGTTTTCTTCACTTGCTTAGAGATATAAGCCAATGAAAAAAGACATTTCTCAGTGCTGGATTGTAAACATCCTGGAATTTCTTCAAGCCAGTCTGGAGCTGGCTTTGTACCACTCCATGCTCCAAGATTTTGCCCTAGAATTTATTGTTTTCCTAGAGCCATTATAATATGCAAACAGATTCTGCTTGTTTTCACAGTTGTTCCTTCCCCCCCTCCCACTTCAAAATGCTTGCAAAATCTTACTTTGAGGTACAATAATCAGGAACCTTCTCATCTCTAAGGATCTCTGAAATATCTCTGACCTCACTTTAGGTTTGCCTGTGGCACTCCAAATTCCCAGAGAGTTTAAAAATAATTACAAAAAATATAAGATAAGGAGACAGTTTTGCCCAGTCTCTGTCCCTAACCCCCTGAATCCAAGAAGGACTGGACATCAAAAGAACATTTTGAATTTATCTTGACACAGCAGCTGAGCTCAGAGGTTGAGCAGTTATTTATTCATCTTGTATCAAAGTCCTAGAAAAGGTCATGCAGCCTCCAGATCCAAAATTCATAGTAGTCTTAGGAGCTGATTAGAGAAGTATACTTGAATGCTGGGAGGGAAGTCTTGACGAGTTTAAAACTCCCACAGCTAAGCTGATGGTATCTTTCTGAGCAGTGTAAGAAGAGATCTCTTTTGATGAGATTTCTGTAAAGCAGCATTGTGGATGTCAGAGCGGATATTTACATGGGACTGCAAGTTTGACCTGTCTTGCGTTGAGCAGAGTGTTCAGCAAGCAGTTGTGGAATGGCCATCTCTCCATGTCAAATACTTAAATTACTTCCAGGAGTCCCAAGAAGCTGATGTAGGCCAGAAAACCTTGGAGTAATCTGTGCTGTGTTATTTTCCCTGCTCTTCAACAGTCCAGACTCCCCTTGAAACTCTTGCTCTTCGTAAGAGTTGTTTATATTTATAAGCATGACTTCCGCTATACAGTACATTGTTCTGTCCTTGCCCATATAGAACCCGTAGCTGGTTACAGCCATCGAAATCAGAGGACAGTTAAGCTGTGTAGGGAGTAGAAGGGCTGCTGCATCATAAACCTGACCTGCCTCTTCCTACACCAGGTGTGCCACTGTGTGCTCGTCCTTTTCCTATAGATTTCCTCTTCCCCAGAGAGCTGTAAACGCTTCACACACAGGCCTTGAAGCTCGATGTATACCTTGGGGCCTGGAAGTCCCCTGCTCCTTTCACTCACATTTTAGGCAGGGATATCTCCCCAGGTTCAGGGCTTTTTCATGTTTCAGCTGAAATCTGAGGTATTGTGCTTCTATCTGCTCACTTCTCTGTAGATCAGGAGCAACTACACATCTTAAACAGTGGGTTTGGCTGTTTCTAGTTGCTGAGATATATCATGGAAAACTTGGATTTCTTCTGGTAAGACACTCATCTTGTGTTTTATTTTGTTTTCTCGTTAAGGACAGTCAGATTTTTCTTCTTTGTTTTAAACAAACAAACAAAAAAGAATTAGCTGGTAGTACCTGCTTTGATTTTTAAGAAATTATATAAAACCAAATTTTCAGTATATTTATGCATAGTAAATCTGTTTGCCTTTAGAAATATTGTGACGCCCTGTGTATTCCTCAGTATCCAATTTGTTCAATACAATTATTTACATCCTTGAAACAAAAATACTATTGAATTTCTCTTGGTGATTCTTCACACGTCAAGTTTCTGAGAAAGCACTATAGAGCAACTATGTGTTATCTGTAATATATATATCTGAATATGCACTCTCACTGCAAAAATAACCCACTGTAACTTTTGCTTTATTACCTGTATTTTGCCATGCCCTCAAGAGGCTTTGCCAGAATCATTAGCTGTTCTCTGTAATTAGGGCTGACCTGCTGCATTTTGGTCCTATTTCTAGTAGCTTTTAGTTTGCCGGAGTCATTAATTTAGGTGCTGATCCACCTCATAATGTGCTTCTGTTGCATATCTTCATTATCTCTTCTTATAGGCTGAAGATTTTCATGCATCCTTAGGAAGGAAAGTGTGTGGAAATGCTTGAGCATTTTAAAACGTCACAGAGTTTACCAAGATTTGCTGTGCTTATAATTCCTTCCATTTTAGTCCGTTTCTTTTCTTCTGGTTTAGCCTGTGCAAAAGATGTGCACGTTGGTGCCACCGGGTGTGGTAAATGTTAAACATGGTCTGGTGAAGAAATAGGGAAGGACAGTTAAGACAGAAGATGGAGCAGAGCACTGCATGCAGCTGTACCTCCCACTTTTTAGCTGGCTCAATGTCAGAGATGTTTGCAGTGGATCAGTGATGCTACAGCAGCTTTAAGATCCATAATACAATTTTACAAGTGGTAAATTTGTTGGGTTTTTTTTAAATCTAGGTTACAAGACTTCCCAAGTGCACTACCGAAAGAAAAGCATTACATTTGAAAATTCAGGTGTTGCTTTAATAAACAAGAGGAGTTGGAAGCTACCATGATGGTAGAAAGCTACAGCCTGCTTGCCATTACTGAACTTGGTGGGATGATTCCCATCAGTAGAGGGCAACTATCGATGACTACAGGCTGTTCAGAAGAGACAGGTGAGGAAGGACAGGCAAAGGTGTTGCCCTCTGTGTCAAGAAATGGATAGAGCGTGAGGAGCTGTCCCTGAAGAACAGCTATGAGCAGGTCAAAAGCTTATGGGTAAGAATTAGAGACTGAGGCAAGGCTGGCAAGCTGGTAAAAACAGATGAGGAGAAGTCTGAGGTAGTCAACAACTTTTTTGCCTTGATTTTCACTGGCAACCTCTCTTCTCACACCTCTTGAGTTGATGGACCACAAGACGGGGACTGGAGGGACAAAGTCCCTACCACTGTAAGAGAAGATCAGGTTCATGACCACCCGAGGAACCTGAACATACTTAAGTCTATGGGACCTGATGAGATGCATCCCAGAATCCTGATGGAACTGGCTGATGTGGTTGCCAAGCCACTCTCCATGACATTTGAAAAGCCCTGGCAGTCAGGTGAAGTCCCTGGTGACTGGAAAAAAGGAAATATTGCATCCATTTTCAAAAAGAGTAGAAAGGAAGACCCTGGGAACTGCTGACCTCTCAGCCTCATTGCTGTGTCTGAGAAGATCATGGAACAGATCCTCCCAGAATCTATGCTAAGGCATATGGAGGACAAGGAGGTGATTTAAGACAGCTGGCATGGCTTAACCGAGGGCAAGTCCTGCATGACCAACCTAGTGGTCCTCTATGATGAAATGTCTACATCAGTGGACAAGGGAAGAGCTATGGATGTCATCTATCTGGACTTTTGTAAAGCTTTTGACTTGGTCCCCTACAGCATCCTTGTATCTGTATTGGGGAGATATAGATTGATGGGTGGACTGTTCGGTGGGTAAGGTATAGGTTAGACAGCCATATCCAAAGAGTTTCAGTCAATGGCTTGATGTCCAGATGGAGATCAGTGACAAGTGGTGTCCCTCAGGGGTCCATACTGATACCAGTGCTGTTTAGTATCTCCATCAGTGACATAGACAGTAGGATCAGGTGGGACATCAGTAGGATCATCAGCAAGTTTGCAGATGATACCAGGCTGAGTGGTGCAGTTGACACATCAGAGGGACCTGGGCAAACTGGAGAATTGGGCTCATGTGAACTTTCAACAAGGCCAAGTGCAAGGTCCTGCACCTGGGTCAGGGCAATCCTTGGTATCAATAAAGCCTGAGTGATGATGGGATTAAGAGCATCCCTACAGAGAAGGACTTAGGGGTGCTGGTGAATGAAAAGGTGGACACAACCCAGCAATGTGCATTCACAGGCCAGAAGGACAACTATTTCCTGGGCTGCAGCAGCAAAAGTGTGGCCAGCAGGTCAAGGGAGGTGATTGTACCCCTCTAACACCACTCTGGTGAGACCCCACCTGGAGTAATGTGTCCAGCTCTGGAGCCCTCAGCACAAAAAAGACAAGAACCTGTTGGAGCAGGTCTAGAGGAGGGCCATGAAAATGATCAGAGGGCTGGAGCTATGAGGACAGGCTGATAGTTGTGGTTCAGCCTGGAGAAAAGGAGGCTCTGGGAAGACCTTATTGTGGCCTTTCAGTACTTAAAAGAGAGCTTATAAGAAACATGGAGACAGTCTTTTTAGTAGGGCCTGTTTCAACAGGACAAGGGGTGTAATGGTTTTAAACTAAAAGAGGGGAGATTTAGACTAGATATGAGGAAGATATTTTTTACAATTCAGATGGTGAAACCCTGACACAGGCTGTCCAGAGAAGTAGTAGAAACTCCATCCCTGGAACCATTCAAGTCAGGTTGGATGAGGCTCTGAGCAACCTGATCTAGTTGAAGATGTCCCTGCTCCCTGCAGGGGAGTTGGACTGGATGAGTTAAGGGTCCCTTCCAACCCAAACCATTCTGTGATCCTGTGATTTTTGTCGCTGCAGTTGATATAAAAACTCCTGCTCCATCACACTGGAATGTTCTCATACCTTCTGTTCCCCTTCCTCCCCTCTAGAGGACTGAATAAAAACATGTATGTGATATACTGCAGGGGCCACTACCATCCAACCTGTTAGGAGTTCAGATTGAGATATGGAACCACTTTGCATCTAGTTTCACATCCAGCTCTGATCATTTTATATTAAAGTGTTAAGTGCAGCTTGGCACAGGCAGGTCCCACCCAGCTGGTAGCAGGACCCTGGAGCACTGTAGGTGGGATCTCTAAGGAGTTTAGTTGCTAGGATGCATCACCTCCCTAGTGAGCTCATGCAAATGGAGATTTATTTTTTTTTTCCAGAGATTAGTAATTTAGTCATGTTTGGAGGTTTTCTGCAGAGATCAAACTACAAAGATTTTGCCTCGATGCCTTGTACGTTTATGGTCCAAATCACAAAACCTCTCGAGCTGTTCAAGGGCTGACCTGAAGCTTTTAACGTGAACAAATCACTCCAGGTTCCCATGCCTTGTTTCAGAATTAGCTTGAAAAAAATTTGGCTGAAGTCACGCCAAAAATCCAAAACAGCAACAAAGCAAGGAGACAAAAAAAAATCTCCCGGCAAACATCCAGCATGGAGAATATTGCCAAACTTGGGATTGTTTATGCCAAGTTTATAATCAGGCAGCAACAGGGTCTTAGTAGGTAATGCTCTCAACCCACAGCTAACAAGCCTCTCAGCACAGGGAACGAGAGGAATGGCACAGAGAGGGGCAGGGCTCTTACCCAGTGCCTCATTTGCACGATGGGCTGTGTGTCAGACATGAATCATATGAGATTAGAAAGAACACTGAGCATGGTTTCTGGGCATCAGACAAGGCCATTTCTGTGGATAAGTCTCTTACTGAATGAATGCATACTATATTGATAAATACATCTACAGGTAGAGTTTAAGGTGTGTGGATGGATGTAGATTTTCCTGACCTGAGCAGGCTGTGTTTTGTGGCACGAGCACTGCTTTACTTCTAGAGTTTCTTTTATGAAATACAGGGGGAGGGAGGCGGCTAATGTAATTCTCTTGACATTAATTCTGCCTCATCAATACTTCATGGATTTAATACATATTTAGAGCTACAGTCATTTGGAAGATTATTTTATCAGCCAAGCACAGCAGAGGTTGTTGAAACTAAATGGAGGATGGAAGGCATGTGTGTGTGTGATACAGGATGCTGCGGTATCGATGTGATTTAAATAATATGGAAGAATATAGGAGATTTCTCTGGGCTTTTTGTGAAACTTTATGTTGGGTGCTAAATGGGCATATGGGCAAGTTATCTCTTCAATAAGAGTTTGATACAGATCTCTAGGCACACGTGTCTGTTCCCACCTCGTAGCATAAGCTCTAGTTCTGCATCTCTCATTACTTCTCCTTTTCGCTTAAATGCTCATCTGGCATGAACATAATGAAACTGCATATAAAACAGCATGAAGAAGAGGAGAGATCTCATTGCAGATTACCAAAGCCATATTTTTGGACATTGAGTTATTTATATTAATCAGTTTGCTAAGCTCAAAGATAAATGAAAGCCTGGGACATAATACGGGAAAACCAAGAACAGAAGCTAGTGTGAAGATCATGTATTAGTTCATGTTTTGAGAATGCCTACATTGCTGTCTTACAATACCCATTTCAAAATAAAAATGAAGAAGAGTGGATTTTGAAGGCCAGTTTTTAGCAGTGGGAGAGATTTCTGCTTGATCTGTCACTCTTCATCAGCTGAGGTGGAAAGCTCCATCGGGGAGAGCTCTGTGTTGCCCTGCTAGCAATGGTGAACAGCATTTATGGGCTGCAAGGGGTCCCACGCAGCCTCCACTGGTCTGGGGGAGTCAGCTCTTCCCAAAACAAGTTATCAGGGAAATCACTGATGGCGATTTTAGAAAATTCTCTGTGAGTTTAAATTAATGAGAAGTTTCTGTTCAGGCTGAAGTTATAACCATGAAAACCCCAGTGCTAATAGTTTTATGCAGCCTTCTAATAGCATTTTGTCCTTGTGACCTTTACACCTGTTCTCCACCCACCTATAGGAATATATCTAATACAGCAAGTCATATTGCTCCTATTGTTTTTAGGGAAGAGAAAATACTAAAAGATTGTGCAAATGTCACTCATGCCCAGCCCATTTCGTATTACGAGACAGGGAGAAGTTTGCTTGGAAATTTTCCCTCTGGCAAAAGCTTGAAAAGCCTTAAAGATGGTGTGCATCCTTGACTGTGTCATGGAACAGCAGCAATGAGAAACAGAACATCTACTTACCTCAGACTGCTAGGGTTTTGAATACTGTGCTGGGAATTCTGCCTCTCTAGTCTTACAGGGTGATAGCTAATCCTGTATCAACCTTTCAGACCATATTGATATACTGACCTAAGTTTTGCCTTTTTTTTTTAATCAAACTGCTTTTCTTACCTTCCATTTTATTTTGTGCAAAAATCATAACAGAATCAAGTGGCTTTGCAGGCAGAAAGATAAAACAGAAATGTCATGAGACTTTAGGTTCTTTGTAAAATTACTAGGTAAAAATATGCACGGATCTCAGAAATATTAACTACTTTGGTCCCTTGTTAAAAACCCTTCCCATTCATCCAGTTAAGATGCTAGTTA
Source organism: Ceryle rudis (assembly GCA_033439905.1). Lineage (NCBI taxonomy): Eukaryota > Metazoa > Chordata > Aves > Coraciiformes > Cerylidae > Ceryle > Ceryle rudis. The sequence continues at coordinate 14,365 of JAAGNO010017096.1, forward strand.
GAAAGAAAACTCTGTGAAAAGAAACCTCAACCGCACACTTTGGAACCAGGATTTCAGGTCATTTCTTGTCCTCTGCTGCTTAGCAAAAGTTAAAAGTTTTTTTCAGTGAGAACTTACAACAAATTATAGTACAGTCACCTTAAAGCTAGTGGTTGCACTGGTGCACAAGCACCCATTGCTGTGGTGGGTGCTGAGTCTGGTTAGCTGCAACTGGACTGAATCATCAGTTCGGGAAAGTCCTCATTTTGCTATGGTTTGTTGGTTGTGCGTGACATTAGAAGGTTTTGTCCCTCTGCTAATTCTGAAATATTAGGGCATTAGTCTGTGTGCTGTTTACTAACAAACATTAATCCTCTCTTTCCCCCATTTATTTCCATTTACATCCTTTGATGAGAAATATTTAGGCCACTCCATGTCTTTATTCTTGTAAGACAGAGGCTGATGGAAGATCCATTACATGAATTTCTGCTCTGTCTATAGAGCAGGATATCTCCAAATACATCTGTAGACATTATAGAAAGCATAAAGATGGAAAGCTGATAGGTGCTGTAGACTTCTCATTGTTTTCTACCATGGTGATTGTGCCAAATGTGTCAAAACACAGAGAAGTGAACTTCTGTATCAGTGGAGTATTTTTTGCCTGGGAAGACCATGCAATGTTCATGGTTGTATTTTTAAGATAACCTTTATGACCATTTTGGTGTCTGCTGAGTGTCTTTGCAGGAGGCCGAGATCATTCCATTTGTTTTTTTAGATGCTTTGCTCTTGAGTTTTGCCCTCTAAGTGACTGTAATTAAACAGGAAGGCTTAGTTTGAGTCTAACCACCAGCTTTCCTCTGTGTCATTAGCTGTTGGGGGGGATTAGCATGCACAGTTGTAAATGACAGAATGTATCTTCATTTTCTTTTTTGGATCGGACTGTTCTATAAACCCGGTGTTTCAGATGAGAGAGAAAACTATTCAAGGCTTGCAAAGCAGAAGGAAAGCTTGTGTTAAATTAAGCATCTGCTTGCATAGCCTTTTGCTCACCCTGAGGAACTGAGAGTCTGGTGAAGGTGCAAGCTCCATTGCTAGCGTCAAACAGAATTCTTGCATGTCGATACTAAAGTATTCATCATTTTTGTGTTAGTGCAGCATGTGCCTTCCACATGTGTGTCATCCTCTGCATGTAGTGTAGATGTTATCCAGAAACAGTTATTTGCAGCAACTTGTCTGGTCACACGTGTGGAATATGCCACTGACTATTATTAAGGACAGCGCATCTTGCACGCGACTGTGGCTCCTGTCTCACTCTGAGCAGTTTCACGTGGATTACACTCAATAAAAGATGAGCACCCTTTGTCTAACATCTCTTGCAGCAGTGTGCAAAAAGACTATGTGTTGCACAGCATACAGAAAGCAGCCCACCTTGAAGACATCTCAGAAGGTAGATATTGGGCAGAGCTCTGAGAAGGGATCTGTTTCCAGGCAGAGACACTGAAGGACTCAAACTGCTCCCCCACACACACACCCTGGGCCTTGGGGAGACATCCCGTTCAAATCAGTTTTGTTACTTTGCTTTTCCCATGCAGTTTAGATCCCAAAACTTACATCTGCTTTTACCCATGCTTTATGTATGTGTGGTTTGGGTGACTGTATGTGAGACCAGAGCTTTAAATTTTGTGGGAAATGCAAATCTGTTTTCTGGTGTTGCAAAACCACTTTTACAGGACCTTGAAGTTTCTAGAAATAAAAAGGAAATTATGTTTTTCCTTTGAGACATATATTTGAGACACCATCAAAAGTCACATGTATTGCAGGGGGCTTGTAATTGCTGTATTAAATAATTCTGTTCTTTAACATCAGAAGTTTCTATTGCTGTATTAAATATCTTCCTAGTCATACTTCTGATTAAAGAAATGAAAAATCCCTAAGCTGTGACTTTTAACCGCCTCTTTTTCTCTAAGAAAACTTTTCCTCAGTATTGTGAGCCCAGTACTATTCCAGGCCACCATAGAGCTTCAGCAGCAGCTGTAAGAGTGCTGCTGTGCAGAGAATTTTGTGTCGAATTATTGCTGCTGCTTCACTTGCACTGCGACCAGCAATTCTCATGGTATTTTTTTCCCAGAATATTTTTGCTCATTTTGAAGCTATCTACGAAACAATTCAGTGTCTTGCTATCTTCTTTTTCCTTTGGATCTCTTACATCTGGGATAAATTCCAGGAGCTTTAAGGTGTAGCTCTAGGCTTTTCTGGGTTGGAGATGCTTCTACTTGTCATCCAGATGCGAACTTTCCTAATTTAAAACAAGAAAACAGGGGAGGGGAAATTTTATATCTATAAGAATCTTTTCCATTCCATGGTGAAGGATTAAGATAACCTAGGCACAGATGGTAATTAGTTGTATAGTTTCTTCAGGTTCATAACCAGCTCTAGTAGAAATTTGTTCTTTGACAGACAATTCTCTAATGATGCTGGACAGGGAGAGCAGCAAATTTAATATGCTCTGCAAGTCAGGGTTAGTTGAAGCACCAGAAAACTGTGAAAGTCTGAGAGAAATCCCCTTGGAGGTTGCTTTGTCTGCTCAAGACTTGCCCTGTCTTGTATTTAAGCAGTTTGAATCCAGGTCATCTGTCCTAGGCTCATCTGTGTCAGTGGAGCGGGGGAGTGTGAAGGGAGCTTTATTTTCTTCCTTGCTGCTTTTTTTTTTTTTTTTTTTTTTCTAACCCAGAACACATGAGCAAAAATAGCAGTACACAAGTCAAAATCATCGCAGTCCATACAGTGTGTCAAAGCAGCTGTCGGTAACAGCGCTGGCAGAAATCTGGTCTTTGTTAGTTTGGCAAGACGTAAACTAGTAAGTGACTCACCAAAGGTACTTCCATGGTTATTTGGCAGGTAGTGCTGGACATTTGCTGCATTAACAAGCTTGACTGTAGCTTAACGTGGCCAGCAGTCTCCAATTAAACTTTCTTGAATTTACAGAAGTAATTCTTTCTGATGTTGTGTACTGTTTTCCTGCAAGGCTCTGGAAATATCTGAAGCCATCCCAATCCATTCATTAAAATTTATAGATGCTGTTCATCTTATGATTAGACAAAAGCTTGAAAAATAGGATTCTTCAATGGAGCCCAGTTAAATCTTTTGCAAAGTGTCAGATACGGCTTGCAAATAACAGAGGCTGGTGCTGGAGATTATTTAAATCTGTATGACATCATCAGCGGATAATTTACAAAGCCCACTTATTATGTAAATGCATTCAATAACCGGTAGAAGGCTTATGTATGTGAGAAATCATACTTTGTGTGTTCTAAGCCATCTCACCTGCATTATGTTTGTTCTTAGTGGAAAACAGTGTTTGACTGTGACCGAGAGCCTCTCCAGGGAGCTCATCCTCAAATCACCACAGCTGGTATTTACAGGAACAGCCTCAGGAAGCTTCTTGAACCTTTTTGAGGTTCCTGCTTCTTTGTTGGTCTTTGTAGGTCTAAGGTAGTTTTAGCTATTTCTTAGCAATTTCCTTGTAAAAAAAGCAGGGCTTTTGGTAAATGGTGATAACTTGTGGTGGCTCAGGGGCGTTTGGCAGGGTAATTAAACTGGACTTCAGAGCTGCAGGTAGGTATGCAGTTAAACTCCAAAGATCTGCTTGGGTGCATGGGTAAGTTTTTAGATAGACAGGCTCTGCCATGGCCATATGTGTCTTCTATTTATGGTTTCTGCAGTCTATGCATCATGCACTCTGGAAAAACATGATTTTAAGTATACTGATTGATAAAGCACTTGTATTTCTTAACCCACAAACGCACCAGCATTAGATGGATTCACATTGATTTGTGCCATGTCTTTCTTCGGTGTTTATTTGAAAAGATTTTAATCCCTGAAATAGAGGAAAGAGAGGAAACTTAAAGTTTTCACACAAATTTGGAACCACTTTTGTGAGGATCTTTCCAAATAAGCCTGAGAACTGTACAAAAAAAACGACAGCTGCTTTTTCATGACGGGTCCATATTGATTTTGTGCTGCATGACACATTCTGCTAGGTCTTTGTGCAAAAGCAACCACGCTAACCTCCTGCCCCTTCCCCTGACAACCTCATCGCTTTCTGACTGCCTGTGTCTGGTGCCCCTGCGGCTATCCCCAGAAACACAAATGCACCTTTCAACACCACCTCTGGAGCTTTTCCCTCTTCATTTCAGAGAGCACGGAGAAAGCAACAGTGTCCCTGTCCACACACAGACATACCCTTACATTTCCAACCAATAGTTCAATTGATAAAGAAATACACATGGGTAATTAGTACTGTGTATGTTATTAATCAATTTCAAATTAAATGCCACGGGTGCTGGGGAAATGTTGTACTAGATTTTGTCATGGCTTTGAAAAGAAAGAAAATCTATTTTACTGAAAGCTGTCCCTGAGAAGGGATATTGGTTCTTTGTGCGCTGCTTGCAATAGAAGAGAAGTTTTTGCAAATGGTGCTGTAAATTTTATTACTGTGTTTTCACCTAGATCGTGAGGTTTCCGTGTGGATTTTAAGAAGGCAGCCCTTCAGTGTAAGGAGGCAGGTGTATCTTCTTGGGCAGAGCAAAAGGAGCTTGTGTGCCAGTGGTCTTGTGAGTGAGATAGGCTCCTCATTTCTGGCTTCCTAGCCCATCATCCTCATCATTAGATGACTCTGCCTTCTAGGCAGACAGATTACTTCATATTTTCATTCATTAATGATTTATCAGACAGCTCCCCCCCTAAAGGCTCATCTCCTCTGTTATATTCACAGCCCACCCGCAGCCAGCAACATGTAGGTGCCAGCTGGCTTGCTGGTGTTAGGAGTGAGAGCTGCTGGCCCTCTCTGCATCTCCTGCTGCCCCCTCATCCCCTCCCTTCCCAGCTGCTCGGCTCACCTGCCCGCTCCTCAGTGCCTTCAGTTGCACCAAAGCCATCAAATCTACATGTGTCCTGTTCTCCTATCCCCTCTCTCCTATCTGATTGCTTAATGTGCTTTTACTGACTATGTTTAAAAAACAACAAAGAGAGAGAGATGAGGTGACTGCCACCGTAACGCAGCACTGGTCGTGGTTCTGTTCTGGAAACAGTGGCCTCTCAAAGCACAGCACATTTTGGTGTGAGGGTATGCTGGTGGTAACTTACAGTTTAGTACCAGGTAGAATTAACAGAGAAGAAGGAGGGCTGGGGAGAAAATGAGCAAGTTGTGTCTATGAGCAGGAAGGTGTGGGTTGGCTGCAATTTCGGGTTTTGCTATCAGGTGCTTGGCACAACAGCTCTTTTGAAGTCCTTCTCCAGTTATCTCTGTGAGAGAGCGATTTTTATCACATTGTTAAGGATTAACTCTATTCTTTTTCTCTGTTCTACTCCCAGAAATCAGGCGTGCTTTGAGCTCTGGGAAAGGGAGTACAAACAAAATCTCATGAGGAAAGGGGAAAAATTCAGAACTGTTTACCACCCTCCGCCTTGTCCACCACAGACAGGTTGTGATCAAGAACAGCGGGGGAACAGGGGCTGCAGGACAGGAGGAAAAAAGTATAAGCTAGCAGAAAAGGAATAAATGAAACTCCCTTGAGTCATTTATACTTCATTGTATAACTCTTGAGTGCTTCATCTACTCTTGGCAAGTGGTGACTGATAACTAACTTTCTCTCTTCCCTCTCCTGCACTCTCCCAGCATCTTCAGAAAGGACATGTGATCAGACTAATAAATCTCATTATTTTATCAGGCTACAATCAAAATTATGGATTAAAAGTGCTATGGATGCCTCAGGAAGAGAGAAACTGGCTGTTCCTGGTACTCCTAAAATAAATTTTTAGTCAAGTTGTTTTTGAGAACTCTTAATTATTCAGGCCCCTCCACATACCCCTCTGAAAGTAAACCAGTGTTAAAGGCATCAGGGTCAGATCGAGCAGCCTTGTTGCTCCTACTGCTTGAGGACAGCTAGAGCCTGACGCTCAGTGAGCTCAGGCTTTTGGGGGAGTCCAGATCTAAATCCATGATGGATTATCTTTACTTTAGGACTCTGAGCTGTAGCTTTCTGCTGCTCTTTTAAGGAGAGAGCTAGATGGAGAAGGGGAGTTCAGGCCAAGACACGTAATGGTATCACCATTCTGTTGTCTGCTGCAAGAGTAATCAATTTGGATGCTTTTGGCTTTGGATGGGAGATAAGTAAGTGAGAACACTAGGTGCTTGTGAGTTCTGGGCAACCAGGTGTCTGGAAAACCAATGTCAGCTCTGAGCAAGTAGGAACTCTTGCTGCTCCTCTGTGGCCTCCTTGTTGCAGCCAGAGCAGGCCTTAGGACTCCCGTGGGGGGGTGGGAGGCCGTGTCAGGGCTGTGGTCACACAGGCTGAGAAAAGAGGTCACTGTATGATGGATGACTCATGTCAAAACAGAGCAGGGGGAACCAAGAAAAAACAAGTAACTTATTTCAAGGGGTAGTTTGTGAGCAGAACAAGGACTTCAGACATGGGTCTTCCAGGTCCCCAGACCGAGGACACACCCCGTTGCTTGCTGCAAGACCGGTGCATCCCAGAACCATGGATGAGGACGCAAGTGAGGTGAACAAAGCACTTCCATGCATTAGGAGGTGTGTCAAAACTTGTCTCTCGGTCGAACCTGGCACATGACTGTCAGCAGAAAGAAGGGCTTGTTTGCCCTGGGAAGTTGCCACCAGTAAAGCCAAGTGTAAATTTACTGCACCCAACTGTTTCATGCCAGTTCCCTGTATATGGAGCATGTTACTTTGTGCATAGTGTGCATTAAGTGTACAAGAATTTGCTGCAGAATAAAGAGAGCGTGCTGAATTTCCACCTAGTGCAAACTGCCTGTGGTAAACCACTGTTTACCAAGCAGTTCAGTTTTTCTTGCATCCCATCTCTTAGCTTTACCACTAGGATTAAAGCACAGCTTCCAAAAATAGCAGGAATTTGAACCACACAGTTTCCTGCAAAACGTGTACAGTGCCTTTGTTACCTTATTGAATTGTTGCATTTGTCTCCAGTTTCTAAAACAAGCAAGAGGAGGATTTTAATAAATGCAGCAGATCTGCATGGGACCTGGCAGAATCACAAACTGCTGGGGTTGGAAAGGGCCTCTGGAGATCACCTACTCCAACTCTTCGCTCAAAGTAGGGTCAACTTAAAGTTGGTGTCTCGGAGTCACGTCCAGCTGGGGTTTGAGTATCTCCAACAATGGAAAGTCCATGGGCTCTCTGGGAACCTATGCTAATGTTCAACAACCTCACAGTAAAAAAGGGGTTTTTTTCCTTATGTTTAAACAGCAATTCCTGTATTTTGATTTGTGCCCTTTATCTGTCACTGGGCACCACCGAGAGACTTTGCCTCGTCTCCTTAGCTAGCTTCCTTGAGATATCTATGCACTTGAAAAAGATCCTCCTGAGCCTTCTTTTCTCCAGTCTGAAGAGTTCCAGCTCTCTCAACCTTTCTTCACAGGAGGCATGCTCCAACACTCAGCCATCTTTGTAGCCCTTTTCTGGATCCACTTGAATATATCCATATTTCTTCTGTACTGGGGAGCCTCAAATTTTCAGGTATTCCCAACCTGAACCCAGCACTCCAGCCATGTCTTACCAGTGCTGAGTAAAGGGGAAGGATCACCTTCCTCAACCTGCTGAAAATGCTGTTTCTGATGCAGACCAAGACAGTGATGGCAGCCTTTACCATAAGGGAGCATTGCTGGCTCATGTTCAACTCGGTGTCCACTGGAACACCCAGATTTTCTCCTGCAGAGCTGCTTTCTGCCTGGTCAAACCTCAGCATGTAGCCCCAGCATGGGGTTATTCCTCACCCAAGTGCAGCAGGACTTGGCATTTCCCTTTATGAACTTCATAAGGTTCCTGTTGGCTCATTTCAACAGCCTGTCAAGGTACCTGTGAATGGCAGCACAACCATCTGGGATATCAACCACTCTTCCCAAACTTTCTGAGGATGCACTCTCTACTATCGTGTAGATCACTAATGAAGAGGTTAAACAGTATTGGCCCCAGTATCAACTTCTGGGGTACACCACTAATGCCCCACTCAGCAGCAGGCCCTTTTTGCTGCTGATATACCTGTGGAAACCCTTCTTGCTGTTTTTGTCACCTTTTACTGGATACAACTCCAGGGTGACTTTGGCTTTCCTAACCCTATCTGGCCCTGCTTTCATCTCTTGCACATCTCCATTTCATGTTGGAGTTCAGTCAGAAGTTCAGAAGCGCCATGTTCATGCACATGGGCCTCCTGCTGCCTGTGCTTGACTCTCTGCATATTGAGGTGAACCACTGTGGAGCTCACAGAATGTGATCCTTGAAAATCAACCAGCTGTCTTGGACCCCTTTTTTCTTCCGGACTGTATCCCACAGTGTTCTTCTAAGCAGATCCCTGAAGAAGCCGAAGTCTGCTCTTTGTGTGGGGCGTGATGTGGCTTTTTGGAAAACAGACTGCCTGCCATCTCACGGGCAGTGCAGCCCATGCTACTCCTGACCTGTACGTGTCCCGATTCTTGTTTGTAAGTAGAAGGTCCAGCGCAGCATTTCCCATTGTTGGATCAGTCACCTATGTCAGGAATTTACCATCAGTGCACTTCAGGATCTCCTGGATTGCTTGATCCCTGCTGATTCAGGTTGGCATTTTCAGCCTTTTCTCATGTTTAATGTATCTGTGGGCTATTTCATTGTGCAAAATATTTAGGTGTTTTCCTTAATTAAAATTTTGAACCCCATCCTGAAATTATGTCCAGTGGAAAGCAGTTTGCAAAAGAAGGCTACGTGGGGCTTGTACCAAAATGAAGTATGTAACCCACCTAACGTGTTGGGTTTTATTTCCTCCCCTTTTCTCACGCTTAAATGTAAAATAAGCATTATACTGTAGGAACCAGGCAAAGGCTAATTTGCCTCATTTGAATGTGAAAAGGAGCCCACATCCTTCCTGTGCCCCGCAAAGAATGCAAAAAGACTTTACAGAGAAAACAGATGTACTAATATGTACAACTTGTTTGGGGGCAGGGTGAATCCAGGGTACTGCCATTTAAGCAATGTTGAACTTGCAAGAAAACAAAAGCACCAGCATACAAAATACAGTGCTGGGAAGTCCACAAAGTTGGGACTGTTTTCTTTTCTTTACATTTATGCTCCTGGCATCTGAAAAACTGCTCTGAAAAAGTATACACAAAAGAAAACATGTAGCCTCATTTTTCACGCTCAAGAAAATCTTCACTGAAGATGCTTAAATGCCCAAATGCAAGCAAAAAGCAGAAGCTCCAGCCCAGCCTTAGGGAAATCTTCTGCATTTCAGAGTCAGTGTTGCCTTGCCAGAAAAGTACACAACTGACATCATAAACAAAACAAACATAACTCCATATTTTTAACTCTCCTACCTCTCTAATGCATAAATGTGACAAGTCCTGTTATCTCATCAAAAATGTAGGATGGTTTTTTAACAGTTCCCTATCTTCCATGCTAGAACAGCATGGAACTCTGGATGTTATTTCTACAGCTATGCAATTCGAACTGTCTTTTCCTGACCCATCTGTTTAACCCTTCCCAAGAACTTCAGCAACGAGCAGTTGGCACTGACCAGTCAGCTGGCGAATCCGCTGGTGCTCAAAACTCCCCACATTCAGCAACCCACCCGATGCAGATTTGGCCTGTTAGCAGCATAGAGTCTCTTGGCAGCTTTTAGCTCGCAGACGGGAAGCAGTTCCGTGTGGCCATTTATAATTTATTCCATACATGTATTGTCAGTCCCAGTAATAAATAAATAAGAGAATCCTTGAAAGTTTCCTCTTAAAAGGCTGCCTCGGACTTCTTAAATTAAAAACTGGTTTTGGAAAAGCGGAGAAGTGAAGCGCAGCAGTCAGCTGGGTTTCTTTGTTAAGCAGTGGTAGCCAGGTAGTACCCATGTATGGGTGCAGTGCTTTGTGAAGGTGTTGTGCTGTCTTCCTAAATGCAGCACAGTGGCTGTTGTCTTACAATCTGCACTACTAAGGTTCAGGACTGCAACAAAAACTCTTCAAAATTGATGCTTCCTGCTTGATGCACTGTTTGCGTCTTCAGGAAGTGTTTTTAATTTTCAGGAGTTTTAAAACTATGGTGCAAATATCCATTCATGGATAAGAAAGAGAAATTTTAATCCCCCTAACCTAAATCACTTACATGAACGTGAATGCAGTACAACAGCTTGAGGTGTGTGAATTACAGTTTAGCTGCAGGCTTGTTTTGTAGCCTCACAGTAAATACAATTTTAGCCTTGAACTGATATCTGTGTATTGGAACAAACATCTCAATGCAGCACACTGCAGAAGGAAGGAAGCAGAATAGAAATTAGATCACTTTCCTGCATTGTTTCTTGTAAGTGTAGTCCTCTTACGTATGGAATGCACATTTCCTCTTGTAAAAATATGGTAACAGCCCTCAGTAGCCAAACACCTGATAACCTACTGTCACTCACAACTGGAGTCACCTTAGATGAGCACGTTTGGAGGGAAGTGTCCGAAGCCTGCAGATGATCAGATCTTTCATGCTCTGAAAAGACAGCCTGCATGAACTATGTGACGACTGCTATGATTGTCATTAACAACCGTAGCTTTGCAGCATGGAAGAAATAAGGAACTTTTGACTCTTCACACAAACAACAGCGTGAAGATATGGATGCATTTGATTCTTGCTTTTTATTTTGTATCATCTATGCATGTGGACAAAATCACGTGGGTGTCTTACACTTTCTTTTTCACGTGCCTTAATCCTAAAGTGCAGGTGCTGTATTTATCTCCATCAGTAATACCAGTTTGCAACCCCATTCCACAAGTTGTCCTACAGCACCATTAATGTCCAGCTGTGCTAACGGTACCATCTCAAAACATGACATCATGAGAAATTCAAGAAATTCCTTAGGACATTCGGTCGTATTTTTGGTCTGCCTTTGTCCTCTGACTCTCTAGAGCAGTGATTCCTAAGTTTTCTTTTTGGATGGTCACAGAAGGAGCAGGACACCACACACTCCAGGGACTAAAGGGTTTTGTAATGCCTGATGATTTCTGGTCTTAAAACTCATACTTCCTGGATATTACAACATTTATGCAGGTTCCAACATAGCTGAAGAGGTTCTGCAGCATCTGATGATCAGCCAAACTGTTGACCACATTATGTGGACACATTTTGGGAGAAGATTGCATAAAGAGTGGTAGATGAAGAAGGACAAAAGTCTGGGTTTAATTTGTGTAGGGGTGGTTTGATGTTCTATATTAAGTAGTTTCAGTGGCTGTAATACATGATCATTGTTCTATCAGAGACAGTGTTCCTTGTGGACATTCAGAATGGTGATTTTTATCCTTCTCTCCATTGTGGTCAGATAGCAGGTGCCAGATGTTTGTGTGGTAGAGTGACCCACAAAAGCAGTTGTGGAAAAGGGAAGTAAGAATCCATCCCCTCAAAGACTGTCTTATTGGAAGCACTCTAGGTGCACAGATAGGGGAAGCCTTGATGATCTCATCTGTTTTTTGCATGATACCATTCCAGATAATTTGTTTGCATGGACTGATGGGGAGCTGGAGGATTGGGAGAAAAGGAAAATTGTGAGTAGCAGAGATGGAAGCCTTTCTTGGGAGAGGAAGTAAAAGAGGGAGGAGGGGATAAGCTTGAGATCTGTTTCTTTGTTCTGTTTTCATTGTATAAAGTGAAGGGACGAGCCACATTCAACCCTGGTATTTTCCCTTATGAGTTTTGAAAAACTATACCATTGATGTGGGGTTTTTTTTCTCTTTTCCTTTTATACAGAAGTTATTTCAGTAGCAACAGCAACCAGGTAGAGAAGAAAATCTAGCTTAATCTTTTATTCTCGGGATACTCATCATGGCTTCCTTGATCTGGTTTGCTACCATAATTCATCTTTCCCATGGAAAAAATATCCCCAGCTTCTACTCCTGCTGTCCCTGTGCAGGAAAATCAGTGTTGCCTCAATGTTCTCTGACATTAAGCTATGCAGCCTCAAAGTTGCTCGAGTTTGGGCATTTAAGTGGTTAGCAAGGCAGGAAGATTTCATCCTGTCAATCATATTGAAAGCAGGTCGGTGTAGTCTCTTAAACTGTAGAAGAATGGGAGAAAGGGAAGAAGAGCAGTTTGCTTCAAGGTGAGGGAACTATGTTAGGCAGTCTTTTGAATGCACTATGACCACAAAGGACTCAATTATGTTGTTTCTGGGGTTTTAGATTAATATCCTCTGTAGGGCAGATGTTTCATGAGTGTTACGTGCAAAGAGCCAATTATATATACAAGTCGTGTAAATTTAAGCTATAAATGAAATGCTGTGTATACATCCAAATGATAATTTAGAAACATTTGTCTTGGTGCTCCCTTCCTTACACAGCATGTCTTAGTTTTGCTGCTGAGAGGTGGGCATATGTTTGGCTAGGTTGTGGGTTCTGCTTTGTTTTCTCTTAACTGTTTTCTTCGGCGAGGAAAGGAGATTGGGTAAAATTCCTTTCTGGTCTTTGTTGACATCAGCACATTCGATCTGCCTGCGTCCAAAAGAATTATGTCAAAGCAATTGCCTGCATTTGTTTCTTAGCGTGTTCTCCAGCAGCACTGTCGCTTGAGGGTCAAACAGGAATACATTAAAGTGGAATTGGGGCAGAAACTGCAGCCAGCCTCAGGTCAATGATGCCTCTTGAGATTTATGGAAGTGACACTTCTGGGGTTCATTGCATTAACTTCCATACCATTTCTGTGTCTGGTCTGGGTGACTTACAGACCCAGATGGGATGATTAGTCTCACATTCTCCCATTTAATTCTTTCTCTGTGTGTCTGGAGGAAAAGGACAAGAGTTTCACGGGACTTACTGCTTCATATTTCAAAAAGATTTTTTTTAATCCATGTATTAAAGCTGTTTGCCTCTGCATGGCTTCTACCATTTACATTTAGGAAGATTACCATGGTTACTTCATCTGTAAAAATAAATTTGTGGAGTCTGGTCTATGTGAGCTTTGTAATGGTATATCTTTTGACATAAGCAAGCCTTTAGAAGGCTTAAAAACACAGCTGCATGTGTCAGCGCAGAACATCTTAATGCTGTAGGATGTAGCTGGGGTTGTGCCAGAGGAAGAGGGAGAAAAATGCACCCAGGAGGACAAAAAAATATTAAGATGCAAAAATGCACAATTCAAACTGTATTTCAGCAGGCTCTGAATCATCTTTTATTAGTAGCTCTGAAACCTCACTCTTGATGAAATTTCCCAAAACATTTGCTCTTTTAGTGACTACAGAGTTGTCAATTGCAGTTTTGAGTCTTAAGATCTGTTGATAGGAATACCAGGTATAGCAGAGATCAGCCAGTGGTGTGAGTGTGACTACATGCATGTGCATATATATATAAATATATACACCACACTTGGACAAGCCTTTTCCTCCCTAATTTTTTTTCACAAACTTTCTTGCTTTGGTTCACTCTGCAGAAGTTTTGTATTACAAAAGCTCACTTAAGATGAAGCCTCTTTCGTGCTGTGACATAACATTGAGATTTTACTCTGCTATGTGTGCTGTGGCTTAGCAGGCATCATTTACTAAAAATGACTACAAGTTTCAAAAATGTAGTTTTTCCCACCTGTTGAACAGAAAAAGATCTGTAGAATCCTAATTAAATATAATTAAATGTTTGTATGAAATAATGCCTTCTGAATCTCTGGATTGGCATATGTGGACCAATGCTGAGCTCAAGTAATTGAGATTATTTTATCTGTTTTATTTGCAGAATTTACACTGCAGCATTCAGTCATAAGTGGGTTCATTCCAGAAGCTTAAAATGAGCTGATGCCAGCAAATGGCACAAATCAAACACTCCCCAGCCTTACCCACTTCTGCATATTGACAGGATTAATACTTTCTGGCAAAGGCCCAGGTTAAGACAGACAGCACGGACAAAAGCTTGCACTGTGTCCTTAAAACCACCCAACTTAAATATTGGCAGGTGATGGGATGAAGCCAACTCAGTAGCCGGGGCCCCCTGCTGAGCACATGATCCTCAGGAGCCCACCTGCCAGACCCCATCCTTGGGACACAGAGCCAAAAGGTTTCTTGGCAGCACCCAGTTCCTTCAGCAGGGTGAAGGGGAAAGAGAAGACATGTGGGTATCGTGATTGAGCTGGCAACTGCCTGCAGGGGTGGTCCTCATGTCCACTCACCCCACTTAAAAGGCACTGACTTGTTTTCCTGAAAAAGGTACCTAGTCCACCAGTTCATCTAGAAAGGGTGAAGTTGGGAGAGAAAATAATCTGTGAGGTATGGAGGACTCCTTCCCTCAACCTAATTCTCTGAGGTCACATGCAGGATTCTGGGATAGGACCCCAGACAGATCCCTGGGATGAGATCCCAGTAGTGGCAGCAGATAAAATGAATTATGGAAGCAAGCAGTTGCAGGAACCCTCTCAGTGCAAAGCTGTAATAGCCCCTATAATTTTCCTAAAAATTGTTTCCTCGGCAAAAGGAACTTTGCACAGTGAGGTTTTGTGCAGAGCCAGGTGCTGAGAATTTGGAGGCAGCTGCCTGCAGATCATGCAGAAGATGGACAGTTGGGTGTCATCCCTACTTAGATGGCAACTCAGCCCCAAAAAGTTGGGGTTTCCACTGGGGGTATTTTGTAGGCCATGAGCAGGAAGGCTGCCACGGATACTGCCCTGAGGGTAGAGGGACTCTTTCTTAATGGTAACACAAATCGGTCTGATGCGGTGACCACACACCTGACCTCCAGCTTTCTGCAGGCAGTAGATCTCACCTGCAGGAGCTCCTGCTTTCATGCCTAATAACCCAAGCTGCATGGGTGTGCGTTCCTTTTAAATCAAGCATGGTTATTTTCTCGACTTTGCAGAGATGGACAGTACATCACAGCCTCTGGTGTAAAGGGTTAATTACTGGTTAATTGTCCATAACAGATCATTGCTGAAAAAGCAAAACAAAATTGCAAGTTCACAGTCTGGATTGGATTAGTTTCCAGTTCCAGTGCATTTTCCACCTTTGCTAGATTAGAGCCAACTGTTATCAAATTTATTCTTCATATGAATAGTCCTATATTGTGAACAAAATAACAGAATTCCCTTTAAGCTTTTTGTTTAAAACAAAGCCTTCTGCTACCCAGTGTTTTCAGTTCTTTAATCTCTCTTCCCTGAGCAATCTTCCAATTTTTCCAGCACTTGAAAAATGATGCAGCAATTCACAGAGCAGAGCAATGAGAGCCAAATACAGCATCACTGAAACCTACCTACTCATCTTTTGATTTTCATTTGTTTGTACAGCTGAGGCTCGCATTAGCCCTCTTGGCCACAGCCTTGTGTGGGGAATTCATGTCGAGCTGATTGCCTCCCAGGACCCCCGGTTTCATATTCAGTCTCTGCTTCGGAGGATAGAGTCCTCTCTCTCCCTCTCATCCTGTAAGTACAGCCTGTATTCTTTATTCTAATAAGGTGATTCTGCACTTGGCCATATTAACACCTAAACTGTTTTTTCTCAACTTTCTGCAGACCACCGTTGCTCTGTGTCAGGCTTGTCCTTTGATTGTTTGGTTTCTGCTGTGGCCAGTCTTCTATCTAACTACAGGGACTTAACTTTAATCCAGATCACTGTTAAGTGATTTACTATTAAATAGTGAAGGGATGATCACCAATATCTGTGGGAACTCAACAGGAAACCATCTGCTTGAAAATAGTTTCCCATTTATAGTTACACTTTGGCTTCCTTCATTTATCAATTTTTTAATACATCCAGTCATTGTGGACTCAGAAGTGACTTCATTATAAAGTATGTTTGAGATTTTTGCCTGACCTCGTACAGTGCTCCCCACCTATGGAGTCATGCTCTCCATGTATAGATGGAAACACTCCACAATAAGCTTCAAACTATTCAGTTTCTTCATAAAGATGTTCTACAGAACAAGTCAAATGACTTAGACTTGTAATACTGTCAACAGTGCTGCCTTTGTCAAGTGAACCTGTAATTTTTGCAAGAAATGACATCAGATTAGTTTGACAGGATCTGTTTTCCTTAAAACCAAGTTGACTGACTTTAATTATAGAGCTTTTTAAAAAAAACCAAAATAATTTATTAGTTGAGTCCTATATTGGTTGTTTTATTCTATGCAAAATACTCGAAACTCAGCCAACTGCCCTCTAATTACTTCATACCCTTCTTAAAGAGTGGCCCAGCATGAGCCAGAACTGTTTTAGATGCAGCAGTAGCAGCTCCAAATCTAGCCTTCTGAAATCTGAAACATGTGTAATCATCTATCTACCACTTAATGTCCCCTCTCCGGGGACTGCATCATCACAAACAGATCACCCAGCCTTTCACCTGTGTGCTGATATCTATTGAATAACTTCTGCCGCTGTCACATTGTTATGAACAATTGTATTACTTTTATTGTTCAGGATTTGTCTTTCATAATCTGCATAGAAAGATTAAAAATCATATATCTGATTCTATTTGCCTTAATTTTTCCTAGTATCTTCTTCCTTCCTCAATATATTAATTTTAGCTTTTTTACTCATTATTATCTTTTCCACTTTTCCTCTTGATGTGCTAATTTTGTAGATAACATTTCATATGTGTTTTCACTTCCCTGGTAAACCCAGCTGTTGGGTTTCTTCGTTGTGTGTATTTTTGTGTAGCCCGGTCTTCTTTTCATGGTTATAACATTGTAGGCATTTAGGAAATTTCTTAAACTCTTCGCAGATGTCAGTAACTTTCTGTACCTTCTGTCTTCAGCCTGATTTGACTCCCATTTTATACAGGTTTTGTGAAATTGCGTCTCAGGAAGCACACACTGTGATTTTAATTTATGTGTATATGAAGAGGGTATGCATATATTGCAGAAAATGTTACTCGTCGGGATTTGATCACAGACAGCGTTAGCTATTTACACAGAAAGTGTCGGTCCCTTTCAGTCTAAACAACCAGTAACATTCTGGTTTGTGATCATTTCCTCCCTACTGAGACATAGTCTAGAGCAGGGATTGTCCGGCTCCCCTGCTGAATGGCACGTGACTCACAGGTAGCTCAGGTGTAGCTACATCATACAACCGGCAGTAAGTTGTGCTTCCGCCAGCGCTGCAGCTCCTGCCTGTTGCTGTCCCTGGCTGGGACAGGGAGTAACTCAACAGGTCCTGCTGGAAGTGGTGTGGTAAGGTGACCTCTATGGGGTTTGGCTGCGTGCACTGGAGTTTAGCTGTGTACCACAGGCTCTTCACATTATGGTCGTGCTGTGAACTGCTCCTCAAATCAAATGATCTCTTTTATTTACCCTCAGACATGGACATAAAGCTTAAAAATAGATCTACCATATGCTTAGTGATACTTAGGGATTTTGGTCAATGTGTAAGCACTGTCTAGCTGGCTTCTTTTGGAAAATGCTCATTAACCCAGAAGAATCTGTTTTTCATGACCCTTAGCTGTCATCTGATGCCTTTTAAGCCCCATCTTCTCTGAGTAACAGAATGAACCTTCCCTCGTGATTTTCCCCACCATGACCCTCTTTTAAACTCTTAAGTTGCAATTCTTGAAGTACCTGTGATGTTCTCCCATGTTTCTTGTTGGCTTACTCTCCTCCAGACTTTGATGTTCCAATTCAAGCATGCAGCCCCAAGAGTCGGGGCAGTCTGGGGAGTTAATCACCAAAAAGGAAAACTCATCAGTCCTACAACCATATACACTGAAGCAAAGACAAATCTTGAGGATAATACATTGAAGAGAGATGGCATGTGTCTAGCCCTGTTGGTTTGTGTTCTTTTGTTGCTGCTGTTGATACCTTGAACGCTGGTATCTTTTCAAGAGAAAGAAGGAAACAGAGAGAAAGAGGAGCAGGCCTGTGAGGTCATAGGTCCATGTGTATCAGTTTTGGTGCTACCTCCTAGAGTTCCCTGGTTAGCAGTGAGCTGTAGGCAACCTCGTTAGACTCTGTGGTACTGCAGGGTCCATTCTGAGCTAAGCAGTATCGATCCACCTTTAGAGGCAGTGGAACTTTGCTGCGGGTCACTGGTTTTCAGCAGAAGCGAAGGAAGAGCACAGTAGCTTCTCTTTTTCCTCCCATTCTTGTGGATTCTGCCTCAGTTCCCCTCCTGTTATTCATCTGCTGCTTTGCCAATTGCCCTATCCAGATCTGTGTAGATTATTTCTAGGGGCATTTCCCAACTTTTTGGCCCTAGGGACTGTGTGTGGTTAAAAGGAAGGAGAGACTGACCACAGACTTCCTAGAAGACATCCCTGGTGGCACAGATGCAGCCTGTGGCAGCACAGAATTTCGGAATATGGGGAGCTGCAGTTTGTAGGGTAGTTGGCAAAACAGAGTTGAGATCCACTGGCCTTAGTGGCCTTGTGGTTAGACTGTATGCATCAACGCTGTCACTCTGCTGTAAGGGGGAATGCAAGTTAGGACCTGTCTCCTTCCACATTCCATTGTCCAGGGTGTTTTTCACTATCGTCTCAGCCTCCCCCTCTCTTATTTTCCAAATTTCAAAATCTCTGCTAAAAATGGACTAGAAGGTAATGTGTCATCATTGCAACCCTGACAAATTCATCTCCAGGCCGTATCTCAATTCTTGCCTATCTGGTTAACGTGGCTTAATCTGTGTGCCTTTTTTATTTTCTGCACCAAGAAAATCACTCACATATTACCCACTGTGGTGGTTTGACCCTGGCCAGCAGCTAAGGCCCCACCTGGTCACTCGCTCACTGTCCCCCAGCAAGACGGGGGAGAGAATCTGAAGGGCAAAAGCAAGAGAACTCATGGGTTGAGATAAGAACAATAAAGGAGATAAAAAGAAAACAAGTGATACAAAGGCATTCACTGACCACCTCCCACTGGTAGACTGATGTAGTCAGTCTCCAAGCAATGGCTACTTTCAAAAAATTCAGCTTTTATTGCTGAGAATGACGTCATATGATGTGGAATATCCCTTTGGTCAGCTAGGGTCAGCTGTCCCAGCTGTGTCCCCTCCCAGTCTCTTGCCCAACCCCAGCCTGCTCGCTGTGGGGGTGGAGTGAGAAACAAAGAACGTCCTGATGCTGTGCAAGCTGCTCAGCAATAGCTAAAACATGGGTGTTGTCAACACTACTTTGGTCGCAGATCTAAAGCACAGCATGGTTTGGGCCTCTGTGAAGAAACTTAACCCCATCCAGACCCAGTACACTTCCCTAAGGTGTCATACAGAAGTAAGCTGTCATACACCAAAACCACAGTGGAAACAGCTGGGTTTGACAAAACGGGTCTCACCAGTAGCACTTTTTTTGTGTGTAAATGTAGGCAGAGGTTTTTGTGTCTTCCCGTTATCGATGTAATTAGTACCTTCAGCACTCTGGTTGCTCACTGGCCTTTGTCATCATGTGGTTACCACCTTGTCCAGGGTCTCTGCCTGTAAACATTTTTGCTATAGCTGAAGGCAGCTGCAGCGATGGTGAGAAGACTGAGAGTTTCTTTGTGAGCTGGCCACAGGCAAATTTTTGCTCCTGTTTGGGAAGGAGAGTATTTTTTTTCCCCAGTGTAACTGAACAAATGCGAAATTTAAGTAACACTTATAAATAGTAGCAGTAGCAACCTAGGTGAAACGAGAGTTCCTTCAGGAGGGTACTGCATCTGGAATGGTCTTAAAAGTAAATCATCTCAATTTGAGACTCGGCTTGCTCCCGTTTCCTTGCAGTCACAAAACAGAAATCAGACAAGGCGGAGAAGAGGTTAGTTTCCTTTGTGCATAGGCAAAGCAAGGTGGGGAGGGAGCAATGGGGTTTTTTTGAGATAAAACCTTTCTCCATGTGTCATATGTATTCCAAAGAATCAAACAGGCAGAACTTCTGTATAGCTCCCTTTCCCTGCCTTCCTCCTCTGCTCATCCTTGATTCACATTTTGCATTCTACTCCTTGCCATTCCCATGCTGTGGATCAGATGAACACCCATTAATCCCGGGTCGATTCTAAAAATAAGAATTGAAAGAAAAAAAGTCAGAACAGTGTGAATCAACCTGCAATCATCCCTCTGTTCTCTTAATGGGGGAAAAGAAAGAGGAAATCAGCGGAGACACTGTTTCACTTCTTTTGTTTCCAAGATAAAAAGGTTCTGGCATTTGCAGCAGTTGTTCTCTCAATACAGGTTTTCTAATTTATATACTTAAAAGGCACTTTAAAATTTAGGCGCGTGAGCTCAAAATGCATATGTAGACCATCCACCCACTTCTCTCTGCTCATGAATAGAGCCACCACAAGCAGCCTGATGAAGGAGGAATGTAGCTTGAAATCACACTATTGAATTTACACAGTGTTCTCGTGTGTTACTCAGAACCAAGGATAGACCCATCCTTCGGAGGGTTTAACTGCAGAGTGAGCAGTGTGTTTACTGTGTGTAGCTGCTGCCTTTAGCCGTTAATTTCAGAGCTTCCTTTAACTCACTTTAAGCACACATACAAAAAAAAAAAGAAAGAAATCCTAAGTGCAGTTTTGAGTCTGACTTTCTCTTTGGTTTATGAACATAAAACCTCCAGGCCGTACTTCTCAAGTTAGCTCTACATAAGCTTATTTCTTTTAGATTACAAGTTGGATGTTGGTGGAAAAGGAAAAAAAAAATAAAAACACAGAAAAACCTCTCCTCAGAACTAATCTTCCTGTGCTACAATTTTCTAGGGCATCTTTTTTTAAAGTAATAAAAGCCCTGAGACAGTATGAGACGTAACTCAGTTGTTGTTACTTTAAGAGATCACAGGGTGAGACGCTGCCTTAATCGCTTCTTCTGTTTTGTTCTGGTTTGGTTTTACTGGAAGGAATGTATCACGTGGAGTGGGAGAGAATTCACTGTTTTTTGAAAAAGATGAGGCCATGCCATTCACAGTCTCAGCTGGAAGAGAGGCTGCAGAAAACCAAAAGGGTGGCGTTGTGTCCTTTTGTGGGCAGTTTGGAGGGTTTCTCTCTTCTGCTTGCATCGGTTGCATTCAGGAACTTTTAATTACGGCCACTTGAACATCCACATCATGCTAATGCATTATCTCGTGGCCTTCCCAGGTGACCTCCCCACCAGCCAACTACTGGACAGTCCCACCACCGCAAGTGTCCTTCAAACAAGCACCATGCATAGATGCCAGTATTGTCCCCTCCCCCCTGGCTGGAACACTGACTTCTTTTTCTCTGTCTGGCTTGTATGAAATAGATTGTATAGATGCACAGATAATAACAAGATTGTCCAGATTGTAATAAATCTCTTGCTGGAGAGGAACCATGCCACACCAGCAGGATGATGGATCTGTTTGTCAAGACATTCATCGCTCTGTCTTCCTGGCATTCATTGGCCACCCACACATTCATGGACATTCACGGACAAGTGAAGTCAAGGGTCTGGTTGTAGTTCAGTGAAATTCTTGAACACACACCTTCCCTTTACTGGTTCTGACCTCCAAGGGTGGCTGAAATTAAATGGGGAAGAAGAAGCTCAAATCTTCATCTTTCATAACTGACCTTTACTTCAGGTCCCAAAGGGGACAAAGAGGGAAGGCAAGCACAGATCTTGCAGACATGTGTTACAAGTTAAACATTGTCTGTAGTGTCAAGAAGCTGTCATTTCCAGGGTCACGTCCCCAGTCACCCAATAAATGGGGAGGAGCAGCAGGACAGAATCTGGCACTTCAAAGCTCCTTGCAGGGTCTGCTTTTCTCATGGCAGCAGGAGATGCTCCTTTTTCTAAATTCCTTTTTCCACCATTGTAGAAGACTTCCAAAGCAACTTTATGCTGACAATAAACAATAGGAAGAGCACTCCAGCACTGTAAAAGGCATTTCCTTTGAGCCAGAGCTGTACGGCGACAGGAACTCTTCCTGCTCCTCCGGCCATGGACGTCCATTGACACTGGGCAGTGGCCTGACAAACAAGTAATTAAACTGCTGAGATTCTTCTGCTCAGCCCACTAAAGCAGAATCTGGGAGTGAAATGTTAAAGGACTCTCTTCAAAAATCAAGTGAATGCAGCCCAGGCATTTTTCAGTGCTGTTTTCCTTATGAAAACGCTGCTTCAATGCAGTCATTGATCCTGATACATACTTGACTTGAAGTTTTGCCCTGGTCTTTCTGGCCTTTTGTTCACAAATACCACACTGTGTATGTGAGATTTTCTGTACATCTTTAATAGTCACAGGACATCCAGTAGCAGAACTGCGTCTTCTGCGATTGGCATTATTTGAATGCAGTGTGACAGGTGTGGTGCACACGTACATTGCAGACTTTCTACACAAATCCCCAGTCTCCATCCTCTTTCAAGGCTGAACCAGATCTATCACATTGCAGTAAAATTCCATAGGCCAGTAGTATAAAAATTATATGTCTATATATAGTAACCTGCAACCCACAAGCCTGAGGAGTAACGAATAACACCCAGGAGTTCGAATTATTTTAAAGTATATGTTGTATCTTTCTGACCTGCTTTATGATTCCTAAAAATTGTGGAATCCCTGGTCAAGCTGAAATGAAGACAGTCCCATAAAAGGTCCCAGAGTTAATAAATAAAAGTGAAAATAATGCAACTAATGTTGCTATTTTGTTCCCTCTGTTTAATTTGAGTTGGCTTGAAACTGACACAGAATTAATTCTGGAAGTTCAAAATGGTCCCATCAGCATAGATGTAAGTCAAAGAGAGGTCAGCAAGCAGACAGCATCAGAATTACTGACCAGCATAGGACGAGTTGTAAGTGCCTATTTCTTGCCCGACTTGGAATACCTTCATAACAACTTGTAATGGTCAAAGTGGGTGATCGAGACTTTGATGAAAATTGGGTGTTTTAACATGCCTCAGGCTTGTGTTTCAAAACCTGCCTGGATGCGTTCCTGAGCGACATGCCCTGGGTGATCCTGCTTTGGCAGGGGGGTTGGACTCAATGATCTCCAGAGGCCCCTTCCAGACCCTACCATTATATGATTCTATGATCAGTTTATCTCTAGGGAGCTACTAATAGTGGCATGGCAAGACATTTCAACTTAAGGGTAAGTTCCTGTGTTGATTATTCCCCCTATGCAGCCCCCAGGAGGCATTCCACAGAAAACTCAAGTCTCTTTGAACAATTCTTGTAGTTCTTATTCTTGAAAAGCCTTTTCTGTCCTTCTTGCATCTTCACAGTAACTCAGAATGTGGCATTTTGAACATTTAATCCTACTGTAGCTCATGAAATTGGGCTTATTTGATGTCACAGACTGATACTTCTATGGTGCTTTCTGCAAAACATAAAACACCAAGAAGATATCCCTTAAGAGAATCTATTTTTCACAGCCATACTGGATGCAACCCTTGGTTTGATTAACAAGAATGTTCACCACAGAGACTGAATAAAAGCCAAGGATTTTGTTCTTCTGATTCCCTTTTAACATAACTGTTTCTTAACTCATCTTTCCTGGGGATGCTTTCCAGACAAGATTTGGTCAGAAGAAGACAGCTGACAGTTACCAGTCATCCAACCTTTCCCTTTCATGTCTTTCAATGAAAGAAGTTCTCTGAAAAGTATACCAGCCAATCTTCATTCCAGAGAAAACCAAGAGGAAGCAGAATGTGACCTGCTGGGTCTGAAGCCGCTCCCTTTCTCTTCAGCAGGTTGGAGCCCTCTCCCATGGCGGTCTCATTTTCCTACACAAGGGGTTGGAGGACAGAGGCCATTGCATGGATAGGAGAACACAGAGTAGACTGCATCTCCCCGTGCCCCTCTCTCAAGCATTTTTAGGACCCACATTTTCCTACAACACTCAAAAAACAGACTCTGAAGAAGTATGATAATTCAGAGTTTCAGCTGTGAGTTGCCAAATCTTATGGAGAAACTTCCAGTGCTCTGAAGGAGTGAAATTACACCAGCCTTCCTCCCATCTATCTTTTCCTGATGGCTTACAATTGCAGAAGCTGGACTAAGCAAAGGCTTGCCACTACTTTTTTGCTTTTTAAATATCATGTATTGGAGCTTTTAATTTTAAAATAGAAGTATGAAAAATTGAATTTCCTTGGTATTCCTGGACTTTTCCTAGGCTTTGATTAGCTAACAGATGATTGCGTTTCTTTCTGTTAATGGAGTGACTGTCTGGCTTTCATGAGTGTTTCAGTCTTGGCTTCCAATTCGTATTGAGAACCAGCAGAAAAACTGAAGGAGGGTGATTTACGATAGTAATAATAGTGTTAGTAACATCTCCTTAGCCTTCATCTGTTTCCTAACTGAAAGTAATTAAGGTGCTATGATTATGTAAATAATTAATAATGATATAATTAAGTTTACATCTTTGTCAAATAATGTTTCCACCGTGTGGGTGGAAATTGCTATTCTGGTTAGGCTAATGTTGGATTGCTTGCAGTGTAAATGTTGGAGTCCAAGAAATACAACAAGGACAAGAAAGAAGACAAATAACATAATGATTATTTTCCTTTGTTTCTAAGGAAGTCTCAAAAAACATGTAAATGTTTTATGTTTTCACAAAAACACATGTTTTATATTGCCCATATAAACACAACTTCATAATAAGCAAATTCAACTTGCTTCCATTAGAAAAATTTGTTTTAATTAGGCTGGTTCCGTACCTTCTAACAATACCAGTGTCAAATTATGATAATGCTGCGTGACCCATAACTCACACATCTGAGAAATGCTGCTTTTCCTAATGGAAATTAATAAAATGTTGTTCCTTTCCTGTAAGTTGCGCAGCATGTTGGATGAACATCATTGTGTGCTCCTCTCCAGAGAGTTTAGTGTAAAACAGCTCCAGATTTTGTTTGCTGATCTCAGAGCTGGCTGAATAACTCCAGCCTTCCACAGCTCCAAATGCTGACATGCAGGGAGATGAGAATTTCAGATATTAAAAGCCTGCTCTGTTATACGGAAGGAGATTAGTTTTTGGAATCCATTCATTGACACAAAGGCCAATGCTGAATGAAGGTTATATTTATTGTCTGTGAAACCCCTGAGTTAGCTGAAATCACTTTAAGCATGTACACGCATACATGTATTCTCTCACATTTCGCCAACTCCCCCTGATGAGCCAGACAACTTTCAGGGACTTGGCTTGAAAAGATGCGTGCGTGTAACACCCTCTGTCACATTTTACGAGCGGCTACAATCAAGCAGTCTTTATACTCAGATTGTCTAAACACTGTGACAAAGTGGGAGAGGGCAAGCAGAAGAAAAAGCCCTTTTTGTCAGTCATTCACGTTGCATCAAATTCTCCTTCCCTGTGTGCTGCCATTGCCAGCAAAGAGATAAAGGGAGCGAAAACCCAACAAAAATCAAGGAACTGATAATTCACTAGCTTTCTGTTCATACCATTCCTAGTGAAAAGAAAACCCCACAACATCCTTTCTCTGAAATTACCAGAACCATCTTCTGGTTTATTCACTTTTTTCAGAATTAATACTTTGAACAATTTTATTTTTGCAGCTGATTTGTCATTTTCACTTCTTCTTCATCGATGTGTAAATGAAGCGTGTAGGGCTGGCTTGTCAGCACTTGTAATTTGGTACGTGAAATCTTCCCATGCTTCAGTGGAGATTTTTTTTCCTGCTCAGCTGACCATTTGTGAATGAGCAACAAGAAAATCCCTTTCCCTTCACAGTTCTCCCAGATTTGATGTTTCTCATCTCTTTCATTTTTTTTTTTCTTTCTTTTTTCTTTTTCTTTTCTACTTTTTCCCACGGAAACACATGGGAAAAAATAAGAGAAACAAGAGCTGGGAGGGGAAAGGGAGGAGGCGATAGAGTTTCACAGGTTTTGCAAGCTAACCAAAAGGCTGCTGAGATTCTTCTTTAAATAGTAAAGCCTCCATATCACTTAACTATTTTGAGGTGAATAAGCCTATGTTCCAGCACTCACACCTTTAAACCAGTTTGCTTTAATGGTTTGCTCTTCCCTGTTCAGATGGTCAGCATCTCTCTCTGCCCTTTCTCTCAAGCTGGGATTTCCCTCATGGCACCTCCGTGCAGCGCTTGCTTCTTCCCATGGTTTGCTCTCCATGCACTGGAGACACACTTTCGCAGAGGTGTAGCAAAGTCCAAGCAGTGAGTCCCAGACTTGTCCCTCCCATCCCAAGCCCCCCTGGGCTCTGCCCATGCTGATAGCAGGGAGATGAGCTGTCACCCCTGGAGGCCCTCACCCTCCTATGGTCCTGCTTTACTCTCGAATTGCTCGTGGGGCTTCTTGGCTCTGAGAGGAGCTGGGAAAACCTCACCTCTAAGTGACGCCTCCAAACAGAGGGTCTCCATAGCCAGACTATCCTGCTGTTGAAACAGGTAAAGGCAGCAGAGATACCTCTGCAAGCAGTTTTTTATAACTGATATGAAGCTGGCTGGGGCACCACTGTCCCCGTTGCAGTCCTTGGGGGTTCTCCTGGAGTTGCTTCTGGTCCCAGAGATGGGCAACCTTGAGCTCCAGCACAGTACCATACACCTCTAGCACCAGCCGAGCTACCGGGGTGAGCAGTAGGTGGAGGCTGGGACAGCCGGAGCATCAATGTCACTTCACTTTCTTGAGGGATCCCAGCTCGTGCCACCCACTGCAGCAAGTGCAGAGTCAGGAGGCTTTGTTTCTGTTCATCTGAAGACACTTAAATGTCTTGGTGAGGGAACTCTGCTGAATGGTTGTGGTGTCTTGAAGGAGGTAGAGATATGCAAAAAGGGCACCTTTAAGTTAAGCTAAGAGTAAGAGATGGTAGACAATGCAGGCAGTAAAGCTCAGGGAAACACAATAAAATGGAGCTTGTTTTTCTGAAGGGGCTTGTAGAATAACTGGAAGTGTCTTCAAATTATAAAAAATACCTTTCAACAGAAAGGTTGGGTGTTTTTTTCTACTTAGGCAAGTTAGATTTAGGAAGCAGGTATCCAGCCTGTGGACTGTTACAGACAAACAGGAAGCTGCTGCATAATTTTTCAAGCATTAGCAGCAGAGGAATATGCTTTTTCTGAATCCCATGAGTTTGTCAAAAACGATTTCCTGTGTTGATGTTGGGGTAAGGCATATAAAATACCCAGCCTGGCAGCTACAGAAAAATTAGGATATTTGAAAAAGGATAGGCTTTTTATTTAATCTTAGTGACAGATATTTGCTGAAATATGAAAATAATTTGGGGGGGGGAAATGTGCTTTGCTAGACTTTTGTTTTATTCTGTTCTCTGCATTTTCTGCCTTTCTATTTGTATATTCTCCACTAAGCATGTCTAGTATGTCTAAGGGGTTTTAAGATTTTTCTATTGTCACTGAACTCCTTGTAACCTTCATGTTTAGAGTAAGTTGTTTGTGTGACAGGTTACACACAAGAGTCACCATACCACTTCAGACCAAGGGTGCACCCAGACGAGTATCTGATTCCCTAGATTCTTCACAAGCTCGGGTTTTGTGTCTAGATTCAGCTCAAGTCAATAGGAAAGAGTTCAGTAACACCAGCACAGAGATTATAAGATATTAGAGCCACAGATGAAAAGCAATGCTGGATAACAGAACTGACCTTACAGGGCTGTTTCTAAGATGTGGCAAATCACCCTCGGTCTCCCTCCAGCTGGAGAGAGATAGGCACCTAAAATTCAAAGAGATTAATCCAGGACCTGGTAGTGCCCCATGAGGGTGCTGCTGAACATGAGATCACAAGAATTAAAAAACTTAGAGCAACCTTTTCCAAGCCATACCCTCTCACTTTCCTCCCATCCAGGATCTGGACTTTGAGATGCTCTGTGTTTGACATGTTAATTCTTCCAGGAGTTTCTCTAGTTTCTTAACTAGATGTATACCTTTGGCAGCCCCACCTTCTGGTACCAGCAGGTCTAACTGTTCAGTTTGGTACTGCATAAATAGGCGATTCAGTTGTGCCATCCTATAGCTCCCTCCTACTTTCCTGTGCTGTGGTAACTATCAGCTCGCTGTGTCTGCTTTTCCGCCTGTTGTGCAGAGCTTCAGAAAGGGAAAAAGGTTGTATTCCTTTAGGTGAAGTCAGCTCTTGTGTAGCTGGCAAGGTCAAACATGCACCTCACTCTGTGTTTTGGGTGGCAGATTTTAACACCTCCAGCTGCACATTTTGGCCAAGTCCTTTGCCTGCCAGTCTTGCTATCCTGGCAAAGGGTGAGTGAGAGAGGTTTCATCTTCTCACTCTCTCCGTGCAAGCCATTGCCTGGCAGGGCTGGTCAGAGGGCTTCCACTTCCCTAAGAGCAGGCAGGACAAACTTCTCCAGGCCTCAATGGGAAAACACTGCAAGGAAGATTTTGTGTGAGCTTTTCCGGTGAGGTGGGGGTCCGTCTATTCTCTCATGTAACAAACAATAGGACAAGAGGAAATTGCACCAGGGGAGGTTTAGGTTGGATACTAGGAAGAATTTCTTCACAGAAGGGGTTGTGAAGCACTGGAACAGGCTGCCCAGGGGGGTGGTGGAGTCACCATCCCTGGAGGGATTTAAAAGACATGTAGGTGTGGCACTTAGGGACATGGTTTAGTGGTGACTTGACAGTGCTGTGTTAACAGTTGGAGTTGATGATCTCAAAGGTCTCTTCCAACAAAAACAATTATATGGTTCTATGCTGCTGTTTATATTCAAGCTGGTGTGGGGCTTTTTTTCAAAGTATTTAATTTTTGAGCAGTGAACTTAATTTGATCCTTATCATATGCAGTTTTGGTGGAGATCTGGTGAGCATCAGCATTTGAACACATGTCCTTTCCTTCCTCTCACAGGATTTTAGATAATGGGCTGTGTGCAATGTAAGGATAAAGAAGCAACAAAACTGACTGACGAGAGGGATGGCAGTTTAACTCAAAGCTCAGGCTACCGCTATGGGACAGATCCCACTCCGCAGCACTATCCTAGCTTTGGTGTGACTTCAATCCCAAACTACAACAACTTCCATGCCACAGGAGGCCAAGGACTGACTGTGTTTGGTGGAGTCAATTCCTCCTCTCATACAGGAACGCTGCGTACAAGAGGAGGAACAGGTGAGTTTCAAAGTCTTCTTTCAGTGGTCTTAATGAGCATCAATCACCTAATTGCAGCAGAGGCACAACTGTCTCAGCACACTGCCTTTGGAGGGAGTTACATCATGAAATAGTGCCAAGAGTAGAAGTAGGGGTGGAGCTGGGCCTTCAGCCCTAACTTGCAGGTGCTGCTTCACGTGCAGGGTGAGAAATTATGTATACATGTCCAATTTGGCTGAGTGACTGTCTCATCCCTCCACCAGGGAATGGAAAATGTGGTCTGAGCCACCTCGGGTAGTTAACAGGAAATTCTTGGCACAGCTATGTCTAAACTCTCCCTTCAAATCCCCTTTGCCCATTTGGGGTCCTACACTGTGTGTGGGTACCAGAACAAGAGTACTGAAGGCTGTACAGAGTGAAGAAGGTGACATGCCCTCTGGTTGCATAAAAGCAGAGGGATTAGAATGGTTGTCCAAGAAGTAGGAGGCTTCAGTTTATTTTGCTTCTCAGCAACCAGAGTAGCTTACATTTGGCTTAGCCACCTCCTATCTGGAGGCTCCTTTCCTTCCTGTTTTTTTGTGATGGAACGTAACTCACCTATCTTCTTCTTCAGGTGTGACCCTTTTTGTGGCGCTTTATGACTATGAAGCAAGAACAGAAGATGACTTGAGTTTTCACAAAGGAGAAAAATTTCAAATACTTAACAGCTCGTAAGTTTTGGGGTTGGCAATATCCTTTCTAATGCTTGTGAACTTATAATGTTGGCAACTGTATTTGTCTGCTTAAGTTATTAGTAAAATCTAATGTTGGATATACAAGGTATGCAGGAGTTTTACTGGATGCTTACTTGTCTGCATTTAGTGCACTTTTGCAAAGTGCTTTATTTTTGAAAAAGGAAAAAAACCAACCAAACACCTTCAACCACAGTCAGCTTTCTTTCCAAAACAAGCATTAGATTGTGTGATAGTCACAGAAGTTCTGCAAGGCACGTACTGACACTTTTTGCACTCTGCTGCAAGTGTCTCTATACAGAAATGAGCTAAAGACTGATTCACAAAAGAGACGTTACCCAGACTTGCGTGCCAACTTTAAGGGCATTTTTTTTTCTCCTTGTAAAGGGAGTTGATAGAGTCAGAACATGATAGGAAGTTCTGTTAAGTGAGAATGCACCGTTGTACAGTTGCATTTGGCATGAAAACCACCCTTCCGTCCTGGAAATCATCAACTTAAAATTAATTTTATTAGCTTCTCGCAGAAAAGAATCCCTTAGCCATTTAAAAATAACATCTAAAACTTACTGTGCTACTGACCTATATCTGCACATCTTGTAATTCTTGGCTAAGAAGATAAAGTTGAAGGCTTTGTATTATGTTCAGTATTGCTATGATGTAGAAGTAAAATGGGTTAACAACCCAGTATGTCGCTTTCTAGAGACTTGTCGATAGTGCTCTCATCTTTTTTTTTCTTACACTCTGTGACATTGAGGCAAACTCGTCCCTGGTGCGACTCCTGTTAGTTTTAATAGAGCATCTCCAGGGTTGGAGTTGGCTTAATCTGCATTAAAGTTAAAAAAAAAAAAAAAAAAAAAAAAAATTAAAAAAAAAAATCAGGTAATTTTATGGAATATTTCATGAAGTCATGAAGCTAAAGACCTTTGATGTAGATGAAAGCACAGAAACTTCAGTTATGACTTGTAGAGGGAGCAGCAGTTTAAAAGCTTCTCTACTTATAAATTAGCACTTGGGAAAAAAAAAAAAATTTTCACCTATCATCCATTTTTATTTATGTTGTCTGCTGCTTTGCTAACCTTGCACAAACCATGCTGTAACTTGAAATAAGAAGAAATTCCACGCATTATAAATTTCTTACACACAGCAGTTGCTGAAATCAGAGGGTGCTCACTGGGACTTGCAGAGCTATCATAGTTAAGAGTCAGTGCAGAGATTCCCCCACGTGTGGGTGGTTGCAGTACATGCATTTTGATGCAGATAATTACTGCCTGGAGGAAGATTTTCTAAGAGAAAAAAATCCAAGCATCCACTGATTTTCTTGTAGGATTATAGAAGCTCAGTTCCCATCATAGTCAGCTCTCTCTACTTATAAAAACAGACCTAACCACACTCCTGGAGCTCTGAGAGCCAGGCTGGGAATCTCCAGAAAGCAGCTTTTCTGTGAGAATGCTTCCTCTCTTCACTTATGTCATGAGTGATGTGAAAGCAGCCCATTTTTTCGATAGTCTGCCAATACTGCTTGCAACCAGAAAGCACATATGTGCCTAAAACTAGTTTGTCTGGAATTTTTGGAGGGCTTCGGGTTATTTTTTTTAGCTCTCAACAAATGAAAGTGGTCTTGTGCTTTGGATTAAAAGTTCGGGACAGCAATACCTAAAGTGAGGTACAGAGGGTATCCTTGTGATTTGAGGTCAGAAATGACACCAGGGGCAGTCTGGGGGAAAGAGGCACCTGCAGGGGTGGTTCAAAGTGCAGCCTGACTGCAGGGCTCAGGAACACTCTGCAATCCCTTGCATCCTCACCACCACTCCCACACACCCTGACTACCCCCATGGTACTACCTGCCTCCTACCTCAGTTGGGTGTCTAAAATGAAGAGCTTTGAAAACAAAGTCTGCCTTCCTCCTCCTTTCTGGCACTGCTTTGAGAGATTTAAGCTCTGTCAAAGCAGAGGGGGTTGCTCCTGATGTTGTGATCATCTACGGGACTGCTTTTTTTCTCCCTAGATATGATAAAATACCTCCATCTAGTGGACTCTCTGAACAGGAAAGAGAAGTGTAATGGTACAATTTATCAGCCACAGCATGGCATCATCTCAGAAATATTCTACAGCAACGCAGGGGGGAAGGGTTAGCAGTTCAGCTGGTAATATTAGGGACGTAAACAGATAGGGCCATTTGCCTGACATACTAATGCACATAAGGTGTATTAAAATAGTATCAGCTGCCAGGCTCTAGAAAAGCTATTTGTTCTATACTTTTTTGAACTGTAGAATTGGAAACATCTCCTTTTTGACTATTCACAGCTGTTTTCTCGTTGTTTTCCATCGAGTTCATATTCCTTCAAACTGTTAAAGAAAGCAGTATCTCAGCATGGTTTTGTGTAGCTGCTTGCTTACAGAGGAGGCTGAATTCTCTGGCCACTTTTTATGATAGTGTTTTATCTCGTGAACAAATCCCTGTTTTACAGAGAGGGGAATTGAAAAAGTGTTTTTACGCAATCCAGAAATAGAAAAGAGAATGTTTATTAGTAGCTGTAGGAGTTAAACACGGGTGACTCTGATGCTGAGAATGAAATACAAATTGTCTGAAGGGCAGTACCATGTCCTGCTCTGCACACCAGTGTACAACAAAAATCACTGCTAAGCCGGTGGAACACTGCCATAAGTTGGTCCTGCTTGGACCTCTTCATATTTAAATGTTGTAGAAGAATGGGGGTTTGTAAGTATTTGAAAATGCAGCCAAGCCCTTTGCTACTTCAGATACCTCCTCTAGGTAGCCAGGAGAGGGAATCTAGACAATAAAGTGTGATCCTTAAGGGCCATCTGAAATTCCATGTTGATAAATGGCTTTCCATGTTGATAGATGGTTTTTTTGATGCCTTTGTGTTTCAGATTAATTATCTCCACAGAGGTTTAAAATTAGCAGTGGATGTGACAGTGTTCAGTTTGGCAGTTTTTCTCTAAGCTCTCTCAAGGGTCTGTATTAGAATAATTTCTATGGACATGGGCTGCAGTATTCTAGCTCAAATCCAGCCCTCACCAAACCCAGTTTCACTGGGTTGTTAGGCCTGCTTATGCTATTGTGCTACATTGGGGAGGCTACATTACTAATCACCGCTGGAATAATAATAGGCGTAAAGAAATACATATATTATTTGGGGTTATATGCAAACAACTCTCTCAGATGAACACTGGTGATAAAGAGATGAGCTGATGTGGATTCTTATGCCGTGCAGCTGTAAGTACTGTTAGCAAAGTCAGATCATTGTCTTTATAGCTGTGTCTTGCTCTCACTTCTTCTCCTTGCCTCTGTTTCTGCAGGGAAGGAGACTGGTGGGAGGCCCGGTCCTTGACAACAGGCGAAACTGGTTACATTCCCAGTAATTATGTGGCTCCAGTCGATTCTATCCAAGCAGAGGAGTATGTTTTCTTTTCATTGTAAAGACCTATTAGTGCTGTATTTGGAGGAGGTTTGAGTCGGTTTTGATTGCAGCTATTTTTCAAATGATTTACATTATTTTTATTTCAGTTCTTAGCTGCACTGATAAATAATTAGGTAATTAGTAACAAAAGAAGCACAAGCTCAGTGCTTTTTCAATGTCAAAACAAAGGAAGAAAACCTAAAAAGGAACTTAGGTCTACTTCCTTTATTTAAGTGTCGACCAATTTCAAGCTATAAGTGAAAGGTACCTTTGTTTTTCCTGAAGCAACTTGTAAAAATATTTAGAGTCAAACAGTGTGCAATCTGTCTATTAAAGAGAGGGCGTTGTATTAACCTGCCAAAAGATAGGATGCCAACAATGCATACAGCAGGCAGCATAATGAGGACAACTCTATGCGAAAAATGGAGTGCTGTGTGTATCCATATTATTTCCATTATAAAAGATACACTGGAGGAGCTTATATAGCTGAGCAGGTAGTACTGTAGTCTGGAATTCAGGTTGTCCTTGGTTGATTGTGAAACTGGGGAGAGATAAAATTGCTACAGGAAGGAAAAAGGTACCAAAATTCTGAAAGCCTTACACAATCACAGTAAAGTGGTTGCATCTGGTCCTTCTATCGAGTGAGGTTTTATAGCTGAGCTGCAACAAAAATATTGAATACTAATATATCACTATGTAAATCAAATACGTAGTTTATAGCAACATCTGTAAAAATACTGCTCTTCAGCAGTGACCCATTTTTCTTCCCTTTTGCATGTCTGCTACTTCCCCCCCGCCAGGTCTTACTCTGTCAAAGTCTGGCCTTTATCGTAAGGCACCAAACAAGCATTCTCAGTATCTACTGATTATAGGCGTAATGCAAAGCACTGCTGCACAACATACACAACGTCTGCTATGTGGTTTGTCACATTAGCTTCCCTTCACAATAGAAGAGACACGGTATGGCCAAAATGGCTGAATGTACTTGAGTAACCATAGTTTCCACAGGTAATCCTCCATGTCTGAGCTCCGTGACGCTACCTAGTAATCCTATGTTGCATTTGTCTTACTATTTCTGATGTTTCCCTAAGGTGGTACTTTGGCAAACTTGGACGAAAAGATGCTGAGAGGCAGCTGTTGTCATTTGGAAACCCCAGAGGTACCTTCCTGATCCGGGAAAGTGAAACTACCAAAGGTAGGCTGGCCAAAGCTATTCTGACTACAAATAAAAAGATATATGAGAAAAATTGTGATAAATTTGTGAAATACTGTTTCAAGTGGTGTGAAGGTAGAGCTAAGTGTCATCTTGCATATACGTGTGCTAGGGAATTAGATATCTGCACATCCCAGATCTTAGAGGGAATGTTCAAAGCAGAGAACAACCCAAGTGCAACCCATGTCACGGTCTATCCATGGTGCCTGCAGTGCACGTCATGCACAGGCAGGGTTGCCCTGCTCTCACACTCTCTGTATCACACTGTCTCTCTCAACATATGTTGAAGATACTACTACTGCAATGGAGTTGGGTGGAGAGTGGCTCCTCAGACCAGCAGCTGTAGGGCTGCAGGAAGCAGACCCGCTGATGCCCATAGTCCGGTGCACAGCTCCAGTCTGGTTTGGTGAAAAGTCTTGTGTACATCTGAACAAGCAGAATATTTGAACCTTCCTGTCTGCAAGATGTAAGATAAGATTTTTTGTGCAAGGGAGATACTGCCTATTATTTTGGGGAAGATTAGGGATTTTATTTTTATTTTATTTTTAATATATATGTAGCAGTTTTAAATTCATAGATTAACCGTGAAAAGACTTG
>JAAGNO010017097.1:0-15699 GCA_033439905.1 Ceryle rudis
GGCAATGCTGAGTCTGGATGGGCCACATGTCCATTCTTCTCAAGATGCATTACAACAGTCTTTGTCACAAAACAATTTGGGCCACATGTCCATTCTTCTCAAGATGCATTACAACAGTCTTTGTCACAAAACAATTGTCACAGGCAATCAGTTCTCAAGCTGCTAAAATAAATGAAAATTTCAGCCAGCTATCAGCCTGTTAAACTGATTTTGACAGAATCAGGGATCTGGATAGCCACATAAGCAAGAGAAGGCTGATGTTTGCCTCATCCCTGAGGGCTGTAAACTTTGTCTGCAGTCTGAGTCAGGCTAAGAGTCAGAAAGCATTTGCCTGCCCTCTGGACTGGCAGTGGGAAGAGACACAGACAGCTTGGTGTGCTGCAACACTTAGTCTTGATAAACATGGCACAAAAACTAGGTAATTTTGTACTTCCTAAGATGAAAGACAAGATGGTACTGCAGGAGATCATAATCTAAGGGTGTGATGGGAAATTAAAAAGAGGGCTTTGCAAAATCCTAGGAATTGTCATAATTTTATTGACCCCTATTGCTGAATATTACTCTTTGTCAAGTTTTAAAGCACCATCTGTCATAGTCTATTGGTGTTAAAGTGACCTTTGAGCTGGAAGTGTTCAAGTCATCAGCACATACATTTGGGCCACAGGTCTTTATGGGACAGAGTTCTTTAATACTTATACATGTCTTAAGAAAAAGGATCAGGGGAAGACCACAACAAGAAAGTTACTGAAACTATTATGTTTCTTTTGCCTTGGAAAGTTTAGCAACCAAAAGTCTTGGTGTCCTAATATCTGCAGAATGTTCCTTTTTTGTAAGAAACATGAGACTTGAAAAAACACGCAATCCCCTTTGTTAGTATTTGTCTAATATCAAGCAAAATACATTCAGCATTCAAATTCCCATGGGATTATACTACAGCTTTAAAAATCCTCCTTTTCCCAGTGTTTCCTATTTTTCCCACCCCTCACCTGGAGCATCACATTACACAGTATATCATGATTATCTACCTGTTCAAACCTGAGCATTTTTTCTTATCTCTTTTGGGCTACAGAACTTTTAAAAAACCTTATCAATTTATGGTGCTGTAACAGTAAGAGGCAGAATGTGGCACCTATCAGCAGCTTAGGGAGTCATCTTCTGTCTTTTTTAAAATCACGTTGCGAATCTGCAGAAAGTACTGATCTGGCTAAGGAAGGGATGTGCAGTTCATTGTGATTTTAGTGCTTGCTGAGTCTGGAAGTGAATGTCAAACTTGAAAATGCTGGCAGTTTTCTAAGCAGAAAGAAGAGATATAATAATCAGCTAATATCACAAGATCAGGACATACTGGCTCTGGTTGTATGATGATTCCCTAGATTTTACAGATCTTTACAGAATCACAACATATTTTTGAGTCTGTGATAAGCAGAACATGCCTGGTAAAGCTTGTTTCAATAAAACCTTTGCTTTAAAATATTTGGAAATGTTTAGATGTAAGGCATCAATCCAGCATAGGATAGAAATGAAATAGAATTCCCACTAAGTAACTTAACACTTCAGAAATGTACTTGTTCACAGATTTTACAATCGGATATATTGATTTTGTTGTTCCAGAAACAAATAAGGAGGATCTACAGCTTTTGTGAGAAGTAATATGAAAATGTCTTTGCATTTTTAACTGTCCAAGCCACTGGAGTACCAGTGACAAGTTATCTTATAAATGGTTGCAGTAGGAGTCTGAGCTCTCTCCTCCCTAGCTCCAGAATCTCTGGCTGAACTCCTTGACATTAAATAGTTCTTCAGTGACATGAATAAAGTGAGATGGAAAGTGCTTGAGTGGAGGATGAAATGCCTCCAGAAACACAGAGAGTAAGCACACTCTTTACTAATTCAGCTCTTCCTGAGGTTGAAAATCTTCATGTTTACCTCTAGGTAAAAAGAGACAAGGTATTTTATTTGTCCTGACAAGTTTAATTGCATTCCAGTTTTGCAACACTGTGCCCCAAAACAGCTCAGCAAAGGCAAACAATGCTTCCAAGTGAGCTTTTGCTTCTTCATCCCCATCTGGCCCTGCTCTTGGATATCAAAAACCTACCACAGCTGTTTATAGTCTAACTGGGAATGTGACTGGGCTCAATTTCAAGGTTATTTTTCCAGGGTATCAATATACCTTGAATGTGCAAAAAAAAAAAAAAAAGGATAACAGGTTTATTTACTTTGTCAAAGAAATAATTTTGAATCACTGAGCTTCCAATGTCACCCTTATACCAGATGTTTGGACTACAGCTATAAAGAAACCAAATAAACTGATGAACTAATTCTTGACATGGTACTTTCCTGCCTCACAGAGGAATTGCAAGGGTCAATCACTTCTTTGAATAGGAGCTTTTCAAACACAATGATCATGGTTAACCATGTAGGACAGAATTATGAAAACCCTCCTCAGGAAAAAGGTCTCACTAACAAAATATATGACTATTCCCCAAGAAAGCATTACAGAATTTAGCTTTGAGACTATATCTACCACAGCATACTTATAAGTACTATGTACTAGG
Organism: Ceryle rudis; assembly: GCA_033439905.1. NCBI lineage: Eukaryota > Metazoa > Chordata > Aves > Coraciiformes > Cerylidae > Ceryle > Ceryle rudis. Next base: position 2,553 of record JAAGNO010017097.1, read on the forward strand.
CAGTGCATATTATGTACTGTTTTTTGACAAACCATTTTCTGATTTGTGGAAACTGGAGGGGGCATTAATAATGACAATGGATATTTGTATCAGCCAATCTGAAGAAGCCAGCAGCAAATGTTGACCTCTTACTTTTCTTACTTTTAAAGATCTTCATGGTGTTGCTGCATTACTTCTACAGTCTCCTTGTATTTTACAGAAAAAATTAATGTGGTCGTTTGCAGTGAAAATTATTCATGTTCAAATAATGCTCCTTATAGGATTCTTATCTGCTCTCCAGACAAGAATTTAAGGGACATTCATGTGACTGAATTATGTCAGAACATACAGAACTTTGATAAGGGTTGGCAGAAGTCAAGCTAAGACAGAGATCAGTAATATACATAGAGTACATAAGCTGCATGCATACTCTGGTCACTAGCAGGAACTTCGCACGGAAAGTCCAACTGCCCCAAAGGGACTGCTGCATATCTGAGAAAACAAGGTTGATGAATGAGTGAGTCTTGTTAATAACAGTTTATTCTTTCTTTAATGCTGTTCGTCACTCCTGTAGCTCTGGATCTGGTTTCTGAGCCTCTCAGTGAGCAGGAATTTCAATGAAAGACAACTTTTTTGTTAAATTATTCTGTTCTTTACTCTCTTATCTTCTTGAACTTTCTTTGGCCAGGATGTTTGGAAGCCTGGTTTCTTTTGCCAGATGGGATTAAACTAATTTGGGTTTTTATTTTTCTGTCTCCCTTTATTCCTTCCCTGAATGCATTGTCTTGGGAACACAGTGTCCCAGAACAAATACAGAAATATCTCCATACCCAAAGTATGATATAAAATATACATAAAATCTCCTGCAGTGGTCTTCTTGCAACTTTTGATCTGAATTTTATGCAGATAATATTCTGCTTGTATCTTTTCAACATGTCTTAAATTATATCAGGAAAATGCTGAAATCAAGCATAAAGATTACACTTTCATAGAGATTCCCAGTCACCTCAGCTCTTGATCTTTTGGGTTTTTCTTATTACACTTGATTCAGTCTGTCTAGGGTAGAAGGCCCTTTTTGCTTTAAGAAAAATGATCCTGTAGACAAAGCTAACAGATTTTACAGGAACACAATGTACATGCAGTATAAAAAAGTGAGGCAGACAAAATTAGACTCTAAATTGGGAAATGGTTCTCACCATTGTACATCTATCTAGCAAAAAGGGTGATGACATATTCTGCTCCCTCTGCAATATGCAAGTTTCCTGTGAACTCAGAGGAAAATAGCATGGGATTGGTACTTGGAAATCAGATCATACTGGCTTGAACAAGGTCTTAAGTAAATTCTTAGCTTTGGGCATTCAGTTAAAATCTCTCCGGACCCAACTATGTGCTCAAATGCTTTGCTGAATTAGGTTCACAATGAAACGAAGAGAGTCTATTCCTCCTTTTCCTGCTCCATCAGTCAAAACCAGGACAAAAAGAAAAAAAACCACATTTTTATAAATGCTAATATTTCTTTTAGGTTTCTGAACAAGAAATTCCTATGATTTGTGAAAACTTGTAAGCAAATTTAGGTATTTCCTCTTTGGATCACAAAATATAGAATAAGTTTTGATTTGTTAATATTTTGGAATTTATTTAAAAGTTTTTTAAATTTTGATTTATCTCACTTCCACCATAGTACATAAGGAACAATGTTTAACTGCCAGGCAGAGTGACCATTAAACTGCTTGTTGAACAGGAAAAAGTTTTGCCAAGTTATTTATTATGTCTTAATTTTTAATCAAAAATTATCAGTCATATATATGGGAAGGAATGTGCCTTGTCTCTCTAATTTTAGTTTCCCTAAAGAGTTTCAAAGACTGAGTCAATCTGGTGCCGTCTGGTGCTCAAACTCTGAGTGGCTTTATTGGCAGTTTCCCTTTTTTTTCTACTTTAGCATGGGGAAATAAATACTGAAGTAATCTGCAGATTTTAAGAGCTGGTACTGACAGTTCTTTGAGATTAAAAAATGAGTTTTGATGTTTTTAATAAGAGGTTTTTTAAGAGTGTACTGCAAGAGTATATTGCAAGACTCAGTCAGGGAAAGATTGCAATGGCTGAGGGGATAAGACCTGATTCTGAACCATGTTCCTGGACTGACCTCAGACATGCCTCATCATCCCACACCTGTCTGGTGGTCCAAGCTCTGAGCTGATCCCACTGCTCTCCCTCCATGGCCATAGTTGGTGTTTAAAAAAAGCCATTCATCTCAATTATATCAGGCCATCACTTGTTGACAGACCTTGATGCAAAAGAGGTTGCGATCATTTTGACATCTGTAAAGCACTGTGCAAAACATGCCATTAGGACTGAGAAAACACCTTCCTTTTCTCTGTCCACACCCTCTTTTTTATTTCTCCATGTGTCCTTTACTGACACATTTGACTGTTTCTGGTCTCTTTCCTTCCTGTGCCACTGGCTTTCAATACACATCAAAGAAACAGTATCAGTAGCATCACACTGCTGGTTTTGCTTAGGACAAACCCTGCCTTCTTACCTCTCTGTCTCCTCACCTGATTTTTTATGACTGTTATTGCCCATGCTCCTCAGCCCCATGGGTAATCTGACAACAGCAAGTGAAGGTAATATGCCTATCTAAAGTCCTTTTGAAAACTTGAGAAAGTGTTTTAAACTTTCTCTGCTCTGTTGAGTTCAGACACTTGCTGTAAAATGAAGAGCTGCTGTCAGAGCTAAAAATAACTGCACTTTTTTAAATGGGCATGTCCCATCTTGACATTCATTTCCACAGTGTTTTACATTTTGTCTGAGATAACCACCTTTATTAAGATACAATGGCACTAAGATGGTGTAATATTTTATTAGGTTTTTTTTTCCTCTTGGATCTCCCTGCTACCATACAGAGGTTTCATTACTCTTTAAGCCAACAAGTGTATATATATATATAAAATTGCAAAAAGAAACACAGTTTTCATATTGTCAAACAATGCCCCTAGTGAAAAACAAAACAAAACAAAAGCTTCACAAAACTCTCTAGCTTCACCCTCAGTAAAAACTTGAATGTGATTTTATAGCCTTTATGGAGACGTGAGAAGTTGAGGCACTTCTCCTCTCCTTGCATGAGCTCAGACATGGAAACAAGCAGGAGTATTAAACTGAACAATGCTCCCAGCTGAGAGAAAATGTGAGGGGAAGGAGTATAGGAGAATACAAATGGAAGGCACTTTGACTCTCTTTCTCTACTGTCACTTGTACTAAAGAAGATAAAAAAAGTGTGAAGAATATCAAAACAAACAGAGCCACTCCTGAAAGGTACTCAGCATCTTTCACTGAAATCTATTTGAACTGTGTATCACCACATTTTAACATGACTGGTATTTACCTCCTACCATGTCAGAGCAGAGGGAAGCTTTTACCATCACAGTTAATTTCTGTGTCTGCTTCTGGGGTTGTGGAAGTCCCATCTGGCCACCATAACGTATTCCAGCACAAGTCATGTGGGGCCAGAATGGGTATATCACTAGTGGCAGGATCTATCCCAGAAGTTACAAATGAGTCACTACCTTTCTTTACCAGTATTTTGTTTTCACAGTCATTGTAGCATATCCCTGCCCTCTAATTTACACATACTTTTTTTCTTCCTAGACTGATAATTAGATATTGGCATGGTGGTCTGTCTTAGTTTTCTGTCACTAATACACTGTAAAACTATAGAGGAAACAGTGTCTTAGATCATAAATATATGTAGAAATAACAGTCTAAAAAAAAAGTCTATTGTGTTTTGGTTTATTTGCATTTCTCCAGATAAGCTTAGAAAATGTTAATAAAAGTTTCTCATCTTCAGGACCGCAACAACACCTATTTTAGAGGACCTTCCTTTTTATTTTCAAAGTCAATTAGCTGGTTCACTGACTTGTGAAGTACACATGCCTAAATGTGAGAATTTCAATGTCACATTTTGACATTGACCTCTTTTCCTTTGTATTAAATGATAAATAGGAAACAATTAGAATGCAGTGAAAAGTTTTAAAATACAAAACAAGAAGAAACATCTAGATGATGATGGAACTGTATAAAGAAATGAAACATGGAACTAGTGAAGCTTTTTATTACCTTTGATTACTATTTTATTTGCCTGAATCGCTATAAATGCTCTTAACCATCAAATTATCCAGTCTTCAACAAAAAGTTACTCTGTCAACATATTTCTGTTCTATTTTGGTACTTCTATTGACTTTTCCTACATTCTATTAACACTATTAAGTTACTCACTAAGTGATCCAAGATTTGTCATGAAGAATTACTTTCTCATTCTCTGTATTTCTCTGTTCAGGATATTTTCTTTATTTTTTCATAAATAGATGCATGCAGTTATAACTTCTGAAACACAAAAAAAATTAAACAACAAAAAACAAACCACACCAGAATTAAGTAAAAGGAAGCTAACTCCCCATCCACTGGCAATAGGTGACCACCCTTCAGTGCCTGTAAGCCTGTTGTCACAGTATAGCCTGGCCAGCTTCTGACAAGGTTTGGGTACTAGCCTAAATATTGTCACCAAATACCCTTTGTGTTCCAACTAATATGTAAGCTTTTGCTTCTTGCTTATTTTACAGTGGATTTGCACAATTGGAAAAAAGGCACATTATGTCATTAAATCTACTGTTCTGCTCTTCTAAATGTACTGCTCCTACTCTTAGCCCTACTCTTCGCTACAGCTATTAGGCTGAAACTCACTGTTCACACTTGTCTGCTATGTAACTAAGTATCACAATTTTACCTAAAACCAAAATCATTACAGCAGCCAAAAACTGAATAGCATCTGGGCTTGGAGCTATTCCAGGAGTCATCTTTATGATTTATTATACCACAGTGCCTTCTTACTGCTGCAACACAGGAATAAAATGAGTGAAGCAGCTGGACCAGTGACAAGTATAAAAAACCTTAGCCAATCATCCCTGCCCCTTTTAAAGCAAGGGATAGCTAAGTAAAGAGTATGTAAGTAAGCATACCTGTACTGCTATGGGAGCACAAGCCAAGAACAGAATTCATAGAATCATAGAACGCCTTGGGTTGGAAGAGACGTCTAGAGGTCAGCTAGTCCAACCCCCCTGCAGTAAGCAGGAATATCCTCAACTAGATCAGGTTGCTCAGAGCCTTATCAAGCCTGAATTCCAGGAGCTGATCATTGGCAGGATAACCTGGTTTGTTTTTCTCCTAGGAATTTTTTATATTTGCTCTTGTTCTTTTCCAAACTTTTCTGTCCTTAACTGCTAAAACTAAATTTAACGTAAAATTAAATTAGCTGAAACTGTGTACTCTTATGTCTACAGCATTCTGTTGAGTAATGAAGTAATCATGGTAGAACATAAAGAAATTTGGAGATGAGTTTCCTGTCATATAAAGCCGGGTAATTTTTGTGAAAGTGACGCTATTGGAAGGACTCATCACAACTGCCCCTGTTTGCTTATATTTTTCTGTAAATCACACTGAATGAAAAGAAGAGGAAGGATCAAAGAGGAAAGACAAAAGGGGAAGGGGGAAAAGGGGAGGGAGAAGGAAAAAAGAAAAAGGGGAAAGGAAAAAGAGTTCCATCCATGAGTAAATGTGTTGGAACTTGCAGAGTAATACAGCATTTACCATGAAGAAAAATTTTACAGTTTGGCTTTGAAGAGGCACTAGATCCTAAAGGCTGATTCCAAGATGTTTAAACCTACATAAACTTAACTCACAAAGTAAAAAATTATACATTAGTTTCAGTGTAGGTTTAGGTCTTTTTCTAAGTGCACAGGAATAAGATTACATTCTGTAAAATATTTTAGTGAGATTTCATAATAATAGCACTGGTAAGTGACATGAAAAACAATAGGTAGCCACTTGATGCAAGAAGGATATAAAAATCTGGCTCATTCAATTTTTTATCAACTCAGATGCTGAAAAACATTGTTGTTTCATTCCTTAAACTCTAAAGAGGGCAGCTTTCTTGGCTGTGATGGTTCTGCTTACCACCACATTGTTTATATAAATTAATCTTAGACTTAAAACTATAATGAATTTTTTTTGTCAGTTTTGGTATTTACTATTTTATTCTCACTTGTAACATACCTTCTCAGATTGTCCATACCTGCTGAATACTGTTTCAACCTAAAATGGAGATTACTGCCTTGTTTATCTGGTCAGTGAAGATCTCTAGCAGATGATGTCTGATGTTGTCACCTAACTCCAAAATGATATTTAGACCTCTTTATTTAAAATACACATTATTATTAGCATCATTCTGCCTTGTTTTTCTACTGGATATATAATGACAAAGCCAAATCTAAGCCAGAAATTCTTCCCTGTGGATGTAGATGCATATTGGAAATGAGCTGGGAAACTGCAGGAAACAAATTAAAGGGAAATAAATGACAGCAGCTTCTTAACCATGCAGTGTAACGTCCTCATTTGTTGTTACAAGGCAGAAGAGCATGCTCAGTTTAACTCAAATAAAGAGTCTGCATAGGGAGTAGAAGTAGGGCTGGTCTGACAGCAAAAGACACCTTGATTTTATAAAGAGATAACAAACATGGTTTGGTGAACTGAATACACTGACTAGATATAAAATATTCTTACTGAAAATGTCGTTAATTTTTTTGTACACTACAACCTTATAGATCAGGAACTTTTGATAGAAATGCAATATATTGTACATTTTGCTTTCCGCTTTTTTAATCCCAAATGCCTTTAGTATGTAAAATCTATTCTATTTTCATCTGTTGAACAAAAATACATCATATCATATTCAGTAAAAGAAATCTGAAGTTTGTTAGATTTTTTTCCACCATTGTATTTATTGGCTTATATCTTCTGCCCCTTTGTTTCTCCAGGGAAAACATTCTGATTTTTCAGTGCTTAGCTTACACACCAGTCCACTCCCAATGGCGGTTTTTATTTACAAATGGAACAGAATGTGGAAATCCACAAGCTAGCTCCTACGGTCCCAGAGCTGTACTATGATAAGACTGCAGCAAGTGCAAAAGACCTTGTTAGGCCAGCTGAATATAGGTTTATTTCTAGTGTGTTCCTGATTGTGGAGCCTGGAATTTAGACAATGTTGTGACCAGTGCCCTTCCTTGGATCAAGTGTGTATCTGCCTATATTCTGAAGCTTAGACACTGACCTGAGATATTTGACACCACATCACCTCATGTTTTATATGGAAAATCTAGAAACTAAAAGCAGGAGATCCTAGGGACCTTTACAAAATAGGATGACCAATTCAATGAGCTATGATTTTCAGTGGAATCTGAGCTATTCTTTTATTGGAATAAGATGTGGGTCACAAAGATTTTGCAAAGTATGTTTAATTCTTGATGGAGGTATTGCTAAACTTATCAATAAGTAAGGGGTATGACAACTTTACTACCTGGGTGTCCTTAGGAAGCCTTATGGAGAAATTAACTCTACTCTCTGGCAAGTAATTTGACACAGTTCTAGTTTGCACACATCATAAAGAAAAAGCAAAGATACTTACGATCTGTGACATCTGATATGCTATATCGTAGAAGACTTGACTTAGCAAATTATTCAAGGGATATTAACTTTAAACACCTTTTCTACTGAATGTCCAAATAAATTTAATGTTATCACGGTGATTAATTCACTCTCACCAATAGCCATAAATGAATTCAAAGACACTTCTACCAATTCAGATAAAACAAGTAGAAGGCCAGAAGAAATGTTGTTAGTAATATTAAATTATCATCTTGGAATAATCAACAAAATGTAGGATAGAATATACATGTACTGTTTTTCACACTGTCATTACATAGCTTATAAGTGACTTGAATTCAGAAAACTCTTCATGTTGCTAATTCTGAAATCCATCTTTTGAATATAAATATTATCAGCTGCTATTGATTCTGTTTCTAAAAAAAATGCACTAATGTTTTAATAGGACCTATGGCTGTATCACAGTACCAATCACTGGAAAAGATTAATTACAATGTGTTCTGAGCTGCTATTGACTACAGTTTTCACTTTGTCTGATACTTTTTAAGAGGTCTTTTTTGTATATAATGTGTGAGATTATTTTTTGTTACCATGTCAACACCATTTGATGTTGGTTTCAGGATTTTGTGACTCTCTGTATTCCTCACAGTGTCTCAGATCTGTCACTGACATCACTGAGCACTGGTCTGCCCTTAGGACAGAAGATAATTCTAGGGGGTAGAGCCATTAAGAAGCTCACAAACAACTTTTATTCACAAACTGTCAGGGACAGATTCAAATAACAAACACCCAACAAACATACTGTCCAAGGCCAAGAACCTAGGGTAAAGGCTTCTGAATGAAAAGCCATTGCAATGACAATCCATGGTCCTTGTCCAGCAAGAGTCTAGTAGAGGTGCCATACTGAAAAGCTAAAGCTTTGTCAACAGGGTTCCTCTGCTTCACCCACAACAAGTATAGGATGCCTTTGGTCAGAAATACTACACTTTGCACACAGTTTCCCAATGGTAGAGTCTGGACACCTATGTTTTCAGGCTATGATCCTTGAGGCATTTTTGAAGGGAAAACAAATTATATCGTTCAGATTTAGAATATTTGGTTATTACAAAAGACAAATAGATGGATGTAAACAAAAGTTCAAAAACTGTGATTTTATTTTTTTGACATTGTGTGGCAAAACAGGCAATAATATTTAAGCATGCACCAACATCAATCAGCAATAGTTGCAGAGGTGGGTGGACTGCATCAGAAACGGTGGCTTTGTTTCTATTTGCATTCAAATTGTGTAGAGAGAGCTTGTCATAACAGGACTTTAGTCCATAACTTTAGACTGTAAAAAAAAGGATTTCTTTTAAATAACCTTACTTATTTTAATGTCAGACAGCCAAGCTAAGCAAGTCATACAGGTTTCCACGGTAGAAGATGAGTTGTTACATTGTAAAGTAAGTTTTCTCCGACTTCCACAGCTAACAGAGTAATATGATAATAAGGTAATAAGTATTGCAATGATTGTTGCTATTGCAATTAGTAGAAATATAAGCACAGTATAAAAGCATCAAGCTATCTACTAATCTAGTCAAATATATGCAATAGTTTTACAGTGCTGAGAAATGAAAGAGAGAAAGAATCTAAAAATCAAAGTCAGCCATTGATTCTTCCCGATTCTAGTTTACACCTGGATTTAACTTTATCCATTCACCCCGATTTTCTATATATATTCATGTGTAGAGCTACTGCTGCTTCTCAACACCTCTGACAAGAAGAGAACAGGGGGTTCCAACCTCCAACATCTTTCCTGCCTTCTACCAGATATCATTCACTAATCACCCAAATACCACTTAAGAATTCTGTTATAATGGGAAAGCAGAACCTTTCTGAGAAACTGATTCCCATAGTAAATGCTAAATGTTTTATTCCCTTTAGTAAATGCAGTGAGTTTTTAAAGCTAGTTTAAGTCCTGCTTATGGTCATATTAACAGTCTTTCAAACAAGGGGAAAAGCTACTCAGCTGGTTTTTGTCTATAGCAGCAGCTTTTTATCTAATTTTTGATACGTGATGTAGGACACTCCCCAGAGTCTCCTTTTGACACAGAACAAAAGAAAAATAAAATTAATAATAATAATAAAAAAATCTTTCCTTTGTTTACCAGTAAGTGTTATTTCCTCTTCCAAAAACACACACATATGACAGAATGAGTTAAAAACAACCTTACTTCAAATTCTGTACACTCCTGTCCAGACAAACCAGATAACCACAGCTCTTGCTTTTTTTTTTTTTTCTGTGTACATAATTGCAGACATAAAAACAGACTTTTCATAGACAGGGAAACAAACATGAACATATATTCTTCCATTGTTTAAACTTCAATTTCTTGTTTTGGTTGTCATTGTTTTACAGACTGGTCAAACAGGTTTTAGAAAAGTATTTCTTTACCCCAGACCCTTTAAAGACTAATGAAGAAACACAACAGTAAGAAGTTGTAAGAGCCCGACTCAGTTTGCTCAGTTTGCGAGTTATTAACCAGTTCCTGTAACACCTCACTGGTTTTCCACTCAGTTAGGCACATAACACACTTATCTTTCTGCGCTGCCATCAGCACTGCCCCTAAACCAGCAGAGTACGGCCTTCATCCCTTTCCCAGGTCTCAGCCTTCTTTCCTTTGCTGAGTCCTTTATCCATTCCGCAATGACCGAGGATGCTGCCAATTTAGCCCAGCCCAGCTCTACCCCGAGGAATTGGGCACACTATGGTTTTTCAATGCCTCTAATAAGGGGGAGCTGTCAAGATTAGGCTGAACCTGGGTAGACATTATCATCTGCCAGAGGAATTGACTCAGCCCATTAAATGTACTTGACTCAGCCGATATCCCTTCTGTGCTCCTCTTGCCCTCTCATTCAGGGAGTCCTGTCCATGAAGCTTATCAAAATGTCTCCCCTGGCTCGGGGAATGACGAGGGGGGCGAATCATTACAAGCCCCCGGCAGACGCTCTCCCTGTGTGGCAGGGCTGCAGAAGCCGCAGGGTCACAGCAAGGACTTGTGGGAACAATGCAAAACAATTTGTTGGTTTTCCCTGTGCAGATAAAGGTGTTTTGGCAATAGTGGTTATTTTCTTATCAATTACTTTAAGGCACAACTAAGTATCAAGGAGAAGAAAGGAAAAGATGGGGGGGTGTGGGGAGAGAGATGAAGATAGAAAGATCTCACCACCCTTGTATCCAGAGACGTCTTACGGGAGTCCTTCGGTAGCGGGTGCACACAGGTCAGTATTTCAATATACCCTTGGGCTATGGGCGGCATCCCCAATTTCCATAGGAAGCATAAAGAGACAGTGCTCATTTGTGTGAGCCCCTTCTGGTGCAGTGTCTGCTGCAGACCTCCCCTTGATGCAGCCCCCTGTGGTTAGCAGAAGAAACCCACTCAGGGAAAAAAACCCATCCTGCCTACACAGAACTTCTCTCTTCCTATTGTTACTTTATCTGCAAGGAGCCAGGGGAGGGTAGCAGAGCCATTGAGGGCTACTGGGAGCCATGGACAGCTCCTCCCTCCAGGCAGGCCTTGCTCATTCTCTATCCAGATCCTATCACCCCCACACAAGGTTTGAGACATCAATAGTTGGGCTTGTACAGAAGCCCACTTTTTTGGTAGGCAAGATTTAGTTCAGCAGTATGTGGATCTTTTAAAAATATATTTAATACATTACATGCTTGTCATTTTCCCTGCAATTAGTATTGCTGTAACTTAAATCACCTACCATTTTCAGCATGTTCATCATTCCTCTCTTGCACTCCTCCCTAGCCAACTGATCACCAACAGTCCAAAGTGCTGATGAGTATATATTGCCCAAACCTTGATTCATACTCCATGAAGAAGAGGCTAGGTTTCTTGCTTTAAGGAGCCTGAAAATGAAGTCTCTTCTATCACTGTTTGATCACGGAGTATGAAGGCAAGGCAAGATGTTATTTATCCTTTCCTTTAAAGTAACCTTAACTGTGGATTGCATAGAGATGCTGTTCTGCTCTAATGGCTGATTGGATTGAGATCAATTTTCTATGAAGTAAAAATTATACTATTTATTAAACAAAAAGGAAAAGGGAACTAAGGCAGAACTACAACCTACCTGCTATATAAAAAGCATGGAAAATCACAATTCAGTCTAAGAATCTTTTTTTTTCAAGACTATCGAATAAAAAGGTCACTGGCTTCAGTGATAATAGGTTCACAACATGTCTCAGGTAAGACTCCAAGATAAAACATGATGCTAAAAGAAGCTGATCATGTCCCATGGAAAGCCAGCTCTTTAGACTGCAGACTTTATACCTTTTGATCAACACACAAAATTAATCTGTTTTCTATTTAAATAGGTCCGTTCTCAAAAGTTTTACAGTGGAAAGCATACTATTCACTGTCACGGTAAGTCTGACAGTCTGTCAATTAGGTTGTGAGTTTTACTTTTATGAGCTATGACCCAAATGGACAATTTTATAAAGCATAAGTAAGAAGTATTCTATTTAATGTTTTGAGTCTTTGTAGGAGGTCATCTACTGAATATGTTGCTACAACAGAAAGAAGATTCTTAATTTAACTTTGAAGTGCTAGAAGCTGGTAATAGAGTCTTTAACTTTCTGCTGTCATGTGCATGCAGCAGGTTTCACCTGTATCTCTTTCATAAATCTTATAGAAAAGTAATAGTACCTAAACAAAAGTGAGAATGATATCACATATAGACAATAAAATAGAAGTATCTGCTTTGCTTTGATTTACCTTCTTCCTGTAACTCCCTGTACCTGTCTACAAAAATGACTGAATTCTCTGGCACAGGCAGCTCTCCCACCATTACCCCCAAGGTTGTTCTGGGCCTGCTGTAGAAATACAGCACCTTCTTTCCTGGTGCAGAAAACACATATTAAGGTATCTTTCCTGTAAGCGTCCTTTTTTTGGTTTGACATTTTTATGCCCTGTTAAACCAAACTGCTTAACATGGAACAGAGACAATGAACTGTTTTTATTCCCAGAAAACAGTGAATAGTTAATTGTCCCATTTGTTTTCTGGGGTTGGTTGAAGTTTTTCATGAGCATTCTCTGGTTTTCTCAGGTTTGGCTCGGTGTTTTGTTCCTGCAAACAAAAGCTGCCTTTTTAACAATTGCTTTGGTGTGGATCTTTGTCTTATTTCCATGGAAAATGTTGACATTATCCTGAAATGTTAAACCTGTAGGTATTCTCTAGTGCTCATTTACTTACTTTATGAGAACCACACAGACCATATTGCCATCTTTTTCTCTGCACTGAATCATTAATTTTCATGACATGCTGTGGCTTTTGAAATTATTGCCTCCTTTCATGGAGAGAGGTGCTATGGTATAGCACAGAATATATTCTTATGGAAAGCTAGGCCTATAGAAGACAATTGAGCAAGAAGAAACACAAACTACAGCTCCCTGTGGGACACTATAATGCCACATAAAAATCCAAGTACTTGCAGAGCTGTTTGAAATTTCTGCACCAAAAAAACAAACAAAAAAAAACCCCAAAAAAACAAAAAAAAACCAACCCCCCCCCCAAAAAAAAACCAAAAAAACAAACAAACAAACAAAAAACCCAACAAATCTTCTTTTTTTGATTCCACCATGTAAGAGGAATGTTTTTCAATATACTATGTTATTCATATGATTTACTG
>JAAGNO010017099.1:24213-35608 GCA_033439905.1 Ceryle rudis
GGGGTTGGACTCGATCTCCAGAGGTCCCTTCCAACCCCTACCATTCTATGATTCTGTGATTACAGTGCCCCCAATCACTTCCAGATTACAAACTCCCACTGCATTTTGCTAAACTAAGTTACATGGCGTTTGACAACTGGCACAAGTGCTCCTAATGTCACACCAACACAAGCTTTTTACATGAGGTCATATTCTTCTGTGGTAAAACTTTGGCACAGTCCACTGAGGTGGTCAGAATGGGAACTAAATTGATTTATATTTGCAATGGTCCAAGGTCTAGCATTATTTTCATGCTAGAACTGAAAGTAACTTAGGGTGCTAAACAAAATCTGTTGCCTCACTTCATTTTCTTGTTTCTGCCAATTTTCTCTTGCTCCTCCTTGCCAGCTTCAGTCTGTGGTAGTGCTTTCTATAGGAGGGAGGAAAACACTTCAGCCCTTTGAGTTACATTTGATTTTCTCTTTCAGAAATTGCCATCATTACTAATTATGATTGTGCACCTATCAGCATGTTTTCTTAGGAACATTTTCAGCGTGAAGAGATAAGCTAGCTCCCCACCACCTCATCTACTCTCCTACTCTCCAGCTCCATTATGAAAGCAAACAGACATTTTTCAAAACAGCTGATGAAAGTCTTGGGTCCCATTCCCTGGCAGCCACACTTGATAAATTACCAAATCGTACAGGCTTTGCCTAATCTGTTTGCTTTACTGAAAGTAGTTTATTTTTAATATTAGAGAAGGAAAAAATAAAATTAAAAAGTCTTATTAAATAAATACAATCTAGAACTAGATTATTGGCCCTGGACAGAAGAAAATAATAAGAAAGAAAAAGAGTATGAGATTTCTCTATTTCTGATTAGACACATATCATTCCTATCGTCTTGACTGATAACATTCAATCTCTTGTCAGGTCACATGGGAAAAAGTGACTTTGGTGCAGAATATAAAAATATCCACTTAAACCAGCTATGCTCTGCATCTCTTCCCAGTGCAAATTCTGTTTATGGGAATGTCTTGCAGAGCTTAGCAAGGACAAAGGAGCATTTCATGCAATGCTAGAAAACCACCCGATTAAAATAAATACAACCGTTGGGGGTGGGGAGGGGAGGCAGGATGGGGACCAAACTAAAACACCGCAAAACACTCGGCGAGGAGTAAAACAAAAATCCAAAGGACAAATCCTAAGGGGGGGGGGGGGTGTGTGTCTGGGAAATCAGCGCGCTTCAGGGGTCTGATAGAATCTCACATACAACACTATATATATGTGCAACCACTTTCACCCCAATTTTACACTTGCACGGAAGGATAGAAGAATAAAAGCTATCATTGGAAAGAGCATTATAAATAAAGGCCTGTGCACATAGTACATCGAGTGATTGAAAATACAAGACTTCCTGAGTCACATCAGAAGCAGGAAGACGTAATCCCTTGTGTCAAGGAGGCAGAGATCACCAAAGGCCAAGGGAGCCCACCAATTTCGTCTGGTACCAGCCTGGACCTATAATCATGATAATCACTGTAGTGATCTGCCATCGCTGATGTGGAGCATTTAATTCCAGGCTTCAAATGTATTTTCCACTTGGGAAATAATGGCTATTATGTGGGCTACTGAAGCATGCAGGAGAAAGAAAACTAACTAAATCAAAAGCCAGGTTCAGGTTTTGCCCTCCACTCGAAAATGTTTGCCTTTCCGCATGTACCTGAGCTTTCTTCTCTGCTTTACTGGCAAACACTGACTTTTCAGAAGGTATCTCTATTTGCAGCCTTCTAAACAGCAACAAAGTGACTGACTCAAGTTCTCTGGGCCATTTACACCTTCCCCCAGCCCTGCAAATAAGATTGTGTTCTTTGTGAGGATGCTCCCTCATATCTTTTCCTCTGAAACAACCAGAATGGATTGGCTGTGACATTCAGCTTTGGAATACTGTCACTCATACCAAGAGTCTGTCAGCACAAGGTCAAGCCTTTGCAGCTCTCACTTTCTCTCTTTTGTTTTCTTCTAATAGGAAAGACAGGCACGAGCTAATGATACTTGCCAGGACAGGCACTTACCTGGAATTGTCCATTTCCTCAGACCACTGCTAAGGGAGCCCTTTTGAACTGATTCCTAGGAAAGGAAGCTCTGCTAATAAGTACAGGTTTATATCATGGAAAATGTGAAGAGCTGGTCAAATTTCTGATCAGAAGAGCTAAATACAAAGTATTTTTACTGGTTATTTTTAAGAGGGCAGGAAGAATCTCTGGTTTTTTCCATTGACTCATTCCAGCACAATCTAGAAAAGGATGTATGAAAAGAACATAGTCCAACTAATGGTCTTTCTTGCATTTTCAATGATGCATCTAAATCCTGATCAAGAAAACATTGTTGAGTCTTCATTTTCATGCTTATCTCTTTGATTTGTTCTTGCTCTTCTCAGAATTATAAAATCATTTGTTTGGAATAGGCTGAGAATAAGAAAGCAATGATAAGACATAGAAAGAGAGCAGCTGGTGGCAGAAAGTGGAGAAGATGGAGCAGGAGGACACAGTGACAGTAGTAGTGGCCCAGGATGTGTGTAGCCAGGAAATTAACCTGGAAGCCTGGGTGGGAAGACAGGAGGTAGAGACGGAAAGGGAGGGAAATCCAACCAATGATATGTCAATAGCTAGAGGCTGGTACGATATTCTGTACTTAACTGCTACTCTTTTTGTAGAAAAGCCATCTGACAGTTTGCCCAATAGCCTAATTCTCCCCTAATTCAATCCTGTTGTGTTAAAATTCTACTGAAGGTATTTTTGGTGTTGTAGTTGGTGGGAGAGAGGATGGTTTCATTTTAACATGGGAAGAATATAGATACAGGCAGCTTTGTTGTTCTTTTTCAAATCTGCCATCATAGCAACATGAGTAGAGAAGTAGATCTCATGCCTTAGCCTGTATTATTCTGCAGTTTTCTTTGTAAGCTACTCAGATTTCTTGATATATTAGAGAGGAACTAAAAATGTAGCCAGCTGACCCTTCAGCTGAAGGCATCCGAAATATCCCAAAAGGGACTACAGGCAGTTTAAAAAAAAAAAAAAAAAGAGAGAGAGAAAAAAGAAAAGGAAAAAAAGAAAAAAACACCCACCCACCCAAAACCCAAACAGGGCCACCCACATGGGTGAACATCCCCTGATGTAAGGCAGAGATATGGCTGACAGAGGAAATCCCAAGGCTATAAAGATCTCACCAATAGGCAGATAAAAACAAATGCAAATCCAGGAGGTGGGTAAAAAAAAATATCATGTTAGGGGGAACAGAAAACAAAGACCAGTTATTCAACAAGTGAAATACACACCCATAGTAAATTTGGATGTTGTGTGGAGATGCAAGAGTCGAGAGAAAGCAAGGTATAAAAGCTTGTTAGAAAACCTTTTTGGAAAATACACCACGACCCTCCCAGTGACGATGACTTGGGTCAGTCCTAACTTGCTGTAAACACTTCACCCCAGCCTGAGCCAACCTTAGGACCCAAAGATACTACAAAAGGGCAAGAATGAATCATAGAATGTTAAGGGTTGGAAGGGACCTCTAGAGATCATCAAGTCCAACCCCCCTGCCAAAGCAGGATCACCCAGGGCAGCCCACACAGGAACATTATCCAGGTGGGGTTTGAAAGTCTCCAGAAGAGACTCCACAGCCTCTCTGGGCAGCCTGTTCCAGGATCTGTCATCCACACAGGAAAGAAGTTTCTCCTTATGTTGAGGTGAAAGGTCCCGTGTTCTAGCATACACCCATTATTCCTTGTCCTATTACTGGGCACCAGAGAAAAGAGGCTGACCCCTTCTACTTGCCACACACCCTTCAGATATTTATAGACATTATGTAGATCACCTCTCAGCCTTCTCGAGACTAAGCAGCCCCTGTTTTTCAGTCTTTCTTCATAGGAGAGATGTTCCAGTCCCTTCATCATCCTCACAGCTCACCATTAGACTCTCTCCAGTAGATCCCTGTCTCTCTTGAAATGGGGAGCCCAAAACTGGATTCCAGGTGTGGTCTCACCAGGGCAGAGTAGAGGGGAAGAACCTCCTTAGACCTACTGGACACAGTTTTCTTAACACACCCCAGGGTATCATTGGCCCTCTTAGTCACAAGGGCACACTGCTGTCCCATGGAGAACTTACTACCCACTAGAACTCCAAGGTCTTTTCTCAAAGAGATGTTCCCAGCAGTTGTTAAACCACAACACCAGTGTTCTTGATTTTCAATGTTATTTTGGGAAGCAGCCACACAGCCACCATCTATATGCTATAGATTTAAGATTCACTCTTCAACCAGCATGAAGAGTTGAGGGAAAAAACCCACACCACAGTATTTGGGAAAAAAACCCCACCTTTAGAAACCAAAATAAAAGCTGATAAGAAGCTTTGGAAATAACTTCTGGATGAAAATGATGTCAACAATAAGATGTGATGAATGGAAGGACATAAGGTCAAGCGTTAAAGGAAACCTGCAGTTATTTCCCTCAGTCCAGCAGCCTAAGAGTTCACAAGAGAGGAAATCAGACCGTAAACAACTGTCAAGTGCAAGGTTGTTTCATCCTTTAAAAAGGAAAAAGAAAAAAGGACATCACACTTTGAGTTTATGGGTAGCTATCTTCAGAATAAAGGGATTAACACGTGAATGACAATTATAATAAACATCCTTTAAATGCTATAGTGCTCTTTTTCCATTTAATCCATGCCAATAAGCTTCTCTTATTCCTACAGACATAAGCAAGTTCCATGCTCATTTTCTGCTGAGCAACAGCACAGTAGCCAAGCCAGTAAGCTCATCCACATTTATTTCCCAGTTTGGGCTCATCATTTTATGTAATTGATAGGACATAGGGAGGCATAAGACCACAGTGAGAAGGGCTCATAAAAACCACAAAGAGATGTTGGTGAAATCTGAGTTCTGTGGCACCGTGAGACTTGAGCTCCTAGAAGGAAAAAAAAAAAATAAAAAATCAGCACATGCAGTTGACTACAGGAAAATCCCAAGCACTGATTCCTACCTGCCCTGACTCTCAGAGCCAAAAAGACAACTTACTATTTTGATACTATCTTCCCAGAAGTAAAAACAAAGGACAAATAGCCTTCAAAACTCTATTACATGGGATAAATACAGCATTTGCAGTGCTTAATGTGTTACATTTAATATAGGAAAAACCCTGAAACCTCATCTTGGACAACAAGTAGGTTTATCACTTCACAGCCCACATACCCATTTTATGGCTGTTTTTACTTTACAGCTTGACCATTGCCAGGGCGTGAAGAATATTTCAGCATCCTCTTTACAGAAAATGGCTTAACATCTGCAAGCAAGAGCTCAGGTCAAATTTAAATATAAAAGAACTCATGTAAGTGTCATGGTGTCCTCTCAACGCGTACTTTTACTCATTCCTTAGTGTATTTTTAAGCAGTTTTACATTGCAACTTGATTATTTGATAACAACATCTCCCAGGATCTTCATTCCTCAGAACTAAAAAGCAATTGCTTTCATTTACTGCCATGTTCCCCTTGCTGCTTACTCACAACTGTATCAAAAGATACAAGTTAGCCGAGAAATAATCACAAAACTTGTGTTTGTAAGCAGGATGAAGTGAGCAGTAAGAAGGTTACCTGTCAAGAAATTTTAGAATATTAGAAATTCTAGAATTTTAGAAAATTACATGAACAATCAGGCACTGAAAGACCTCAAAATAAAAACAAGGGTCATCTTAGGTCACTTAGAAAACCCCAAAACAGACGGAGGACCTGTATGCCCCTTCTTTGTAGCTTAATGCCTAATAAAGCCTCGTGGGAATCCACGAGGCTTCATTCAACTTCTACATATCTTGAAAGCTGATGGACATCCTACCTCATACTTCTCAAAAGAATAGCAAGAGGATGTTTAGCAAAGTTGGATAACAAAACTGAGGACCAGGACACCTCCCTGGACCTATTTATTTTTCCTCTAAATGCACTATTCTTCCATTCACAGGAGCGTTTGCAATTCAGCTTAAATCTTAGGAAATGTATAAACTGCCTGCACGAAATGAAACAACAATGCTTCTCTGCCAATTAGATCCCATTTTTCTGAGCACACTGATCAGAACAAATGGCCAGATGTTTACATGAGCCCCATCTGGCTTGGATTCACTGGCCAAGAGAAGTAATGCAGGTAGAACAGTATTTCCTTTCATTAAGCATAAAGAGCATTCTTCATCCAAAATATCTGCCTAATATTTCACTCAATGCATTTTTCTTCATTTTGCTAAAACCATCTTATATTAGCTTGACGTCACTTGGCCTGTCATCACCGCAATCTTTACCATAGCAACCCATTATCCGACAGAGTCGCACGAAGTAAAGCTGAATGTGGCACTGTCCCTATGCATATGAAGTTTTAATTTAGGTCGGTGTTCAGTGCTGCCAGCTCGCAAAGTGCAGTCAGAGGCTGCCTCTCCTATCTAGAGCACAAGGAGATGTGTACAGCATGTACCAAGGCGATTTATATAAGGAGGTGTTTTTGCAATGCCACAGGGTTAGAAAAACATTAGTTATACCTTTCAACTTAAACTTCTGATTACTTTTTTCTTAGCTATTGTAATCACACTGACATTTGTCATGGAAGGATTTGTTGATGACCCTCATAGGGGTGCCAAGGACCAACTGGAAGGGCTCAGTTCCTTTCTAGACAGCTAAACAAAAGGCCACGAACAAAACCTTGAAATAGACTCCTGAAAACCCAGCTGCTCAAGGGAAGAAGATAAGTTTTAGTCTAGAGATCCAAGCAAAGTGATGTCCTGCACTGTAAAAAATCATCTCAGTAGTATAAAACAAACCCTGGAACTGGAAATCCAAATCCTGCAATTATGAGGCAACTTTCTATCTTACAGAAGTTCCAGGGGACAATGCTGATGTGACAATAGCTGTGGGACAACATAAGCTGAGCACTGGCAACTAACTACAGCAAGTGAGAGGCGTTTATTTGAGCTCAATACTGTATTTGCAGTTACCTCACAGTAGCTCACTCTTTGCAGTTGGTTCAGTACACATTGAGGAAAGCTGGGGGGGAAAAATAATTACTCAAAGTGAACCGTTAGACATGAAAGAGGACAGTGAAATACATTAAGGAGGACTAGGTGGCTAGTAAGCATGGGGAAAAATTATTACACACAAAAAACACCCCCCCCAGCTCAAATACTTTCAGCATGGAAAAAAAAAATAAAAACGTAAGAAGGGTTTCATTTTGTGTCCACAATGCAAAGGGTTGTACCACTGAGTAAAAAAAAAAACCCTCACATTTGAGCTTTTCTGAGGAAAAGGCAGAAGGAGAGGATGAACTGAGCATGGCAAGTTGGTTAGCCTGATTTTGGTGTAAGGTTTTTTCCCCTTCTCAGAATTTTGCTTTAGAAGAGAGAATAAACAAGACTATATGTAATGAAACATCAGGTGAACACATTTCCAGAGGGTCACTGGAAGAATCAAAAGCAGAAGTCTAAAATATGTCATCCCTACAGAACATCTCTCAGCATTCCATTCCTCATCATGCCCAAGGCCAGGGAAATCATTTACTTACCTTTCCTACACCCCCAAGTGGAAAGTGAAGCATTGATTCTGGGTTTTGGGCAAATTCTCAAAAAGCAGTCTGGCACTAGAAAACTATAAATCCCTGTTGCTAGGGAACCCTATTGGCTTTTTGTTATTGTTTTGTTTTCAAGCTTCATTTCCTTTCCAATTTCTCCTTCTTGATCCTTTTAATCGCAGTACAATCTACAATTAGCAAAGTGGTGCAGATGAGCGCTCTCCATTTACAGGAAAAAGACCAACTCTTTAAACCTCTGCAGAGATTTCCAATCCCCTGTAACAGTGCCTCCCTACTCAGGGTGTCAAGCAAGCTTCAGCTAAACTCCAGATAAACAAGAGGTGCAAGACAAGTAATGTCCAGCTCGGCGCATATGCACTCAGTAAAAGAGAAGATGGAAAAGCTGGGACACACTGGAATAAGGTTTTAAGTATTTTAAGATCTAAATACAGCACTGAGTTACACAATGTCTGGGAGAAAAAGTCAGGAACATTTCAATCTACTAAAAATTAAACTGAACAAATAAAAGCTTCCAGGAAACAGTTGTGTGATCATCAGCTGAGATCTCAGTTTGAATATAGTCCATTTCCAGTTTTACCCAAAAGCTGTATGCAACAAATCTCTTAAAAAAAATCATAGGAATCTGTAAAACTCACTGCCAAGAAAATGAGAACATGGTCCTTACAGGTTGGTTGTACCCTCAGAGCCTACTGCTTATGACACCGAGACAAAAAGCGCAGGTACAGAAACTTAAGGTTGAACTTTTCAGTTCAAAGGGGTGAATGTCATTGTAACTTTAGGGGGTCCCTGTAACAATGACCAATATCACACTTGGTGTGGTTTACTATTGCGCACAAAATATGCTGCGCCTGGGAAACAGAATCCATCCTTCTGGTTAATTGTTTTTACAGGAATTACTGTGTCAGGGGAATTCCTTCATGGAATGAACACCGAAAGTTCAACTCAAAAGCAGGCTCAGATCAATAACATCTCAGAGTAGACAAGACGAGTCCTATTAGCTCTTTTTAAAGGTTCATAGGCTGCCACAAGTTTGATAAGACAACAAGATCAAAACACTCATAATAAGCCATTGAACATAATGCTCCTTGAAGCTTGGGAGGGCCAAGGACATCTACAGAATCACAGTGTCACCTATTTAGACTCACGTCCACCAAACAGCAACTTGATCACATCCAAAGGGCATTTTTGCCTTGAACCCACTTGTCTCAATGAAGTCGCAAGGAAAAAAGAAAGCACAAGATAAAAACCATCAAAAAGAGAGGAGACAGCTTTTGTGAAAGTGAGAATGAAATCGGTAAGAGAAGCACACAGCATTCTCGTTGTCAGTGTCCATCCCCCCCTCAGCTTGGCAACGGCTACACGGCATTAATAGCTTTGAGAATCCAAAATAAGACCGAGTCTGTAATTATGGCACATTACCTTCCTGCTATTGAGAAACATCACCAGGTTACTTTGGCGTTCAAGCTCCTCTGGAGCATCAATCCAATCTTTTATCTGCATTCAGAGTGCTAAATAAGGGTACCAGGTGGTTATTTTGGCCAAAATAATTGAATGTGTTTCTCTTGATCCAAACTTTACAGTGAGTACTAGAGAGTATCTATCTTCAAGGGCATGCTGGAGCAGCCAAGCCAGGAAACTTTAGGAAGGTGGACAATCTTGTTTTTAAAGGTACAACAGATGAAAGTTACACAGGTATTTTCAATAGTTTTAGAAATCTTAAGAACGCTGAAAACCTGTTCCTCAAAATATACCAGAACTCCCACTTAAGAGGTCTGTTTACAACTTCTGAGGGTAAGAAATGTTGTGCTTCTGTAACAAGCATCATGTCTGGACAGCTGAAAAATGTCCCAGCATTTCCCTGGTCAGGACTTTTATATTTACCAAGCATGAATGTAATTCCAACTCCTCTCTTCTCAAAAGACACCCTATAGGTAATTCATAAGACTTTTTCTTTACAGAGAAATTAAAAATTATTCTACATAGTAAATATGCTTAAGTGTTTCAGTGCCTTTGCTTAGTCTAAGATCTCCCAAGCTGCCACTCAAGACCAAGACGTTCCGGAAAATTAGGATTCTTACCTTGACAACCCAATAAGTAACCTCCATGAGAACACAAAAAGCACTACCAACTGTCTAACAGTCGGCGAAGCCGCAATGAAATGCTCGTCAATAACCAGGCAAACCAGAGTGACACGATAGGGCATTATTTTAGCAATAATCCACACTCCACTTATTTTAGCTCATCTTAGGTAAAGCTCTGTAGGAAAACAGGTACAATCTTCACTACAGCTACTGGTAAAGGCTACGAGAGATACTAAGCTCTTAATTGACTGCTTCCCGGACACCAACATCAGACTTAAACTGTCATGGCTCTTCACAATTTCACTGCAGAGATTAATTTACTCTCTACTTTCTTGACCCTTCCGTTTTGTGCACAAGAAGGTACCTTTGTTTCACAATGCATCAAAATACTCATCTCTACAGTGCTTGCAGCTTTCACTAAATATTTTCCTTCTGCGTTTGGTACCTCTCCTAATGGCAGAATGATGGACAATATTTAATCACAGAACATAGCTACAACTTAAATACTAGTACCAGGTTTTTGTTCTTAAACAGGAAAGGAGAAACAAATCACAATTTTATTTATAGCACATAAAGCTAAATAAGGGCTGGAAACTTGTCTTGCAGAAGTACAAACTCCATTCCTTACGACTTTGATTTTTCTTTAGTTTCCAAAATCAGAGCAAATACAGAGTTGTAGAGAGGACACATACTAAAAGTTACTTTTTTTTTTTTCCTAGAAATGACAGGCAACCTGACAATATTGTGAAGTGAAATAAAACTAAACAAAAATTAGAAGGGAGAATCTCTGCTGGCTACCTCTAACGTGGTTTTTTGCCCTCTCTCCTCCACAAAGAGAAGAGTTTCAGGCTTGCACTGAAGTATGAGCTTGAATCCAGGTTAGCTATGCAGGCATCTCTTCATTTTTTCTTCATGTACTTCTACATTAGCCTGTGCTATCAAAAGTCAAAGCTACTACATCTGTATGCAGCAAAATCCAATACTAACAACACATCCTGTATTAGAAATTTTTGTCCCTAGTACTCAATCTCTCAGCCTAATCTCCTCAGTGTGAAATCCAAATAAGGAGGGAAAGGGGAATAACTCCAGTAGTTTCCGACACCCAAAAGTGGTAGAATCATAGAAACATTAAGGTTGGAAAAGACCTCCAAGATCAACCTCAAGTACGACCTTCTACCCAACATGGCCAGGACCACTAGACCATGTCCTGAAGCACCACATCCACCCCCTTTTTTTTTTTTTTTTTTTTTAACACCTCCAGGAATGGTGACTCCATTTCCCTTGACAGCCTTTTTTAATACTTAACTACTCTTTCAGTAAATAAATTCTTCCTAATATCTAATCTTAACTTCCCCTGGTGCAACTTGTGGCTATTTGCTCTTGTCCTGCTGTTAGATACCAGGGAGAAGAGGCCAACACTGGCCTCACCACAAGCTCCTTTCAGGTAGCTGTAGGGAACAATAAGGTCTCCTCTCAGCCTCCTCTTCTTCAGGCTAAACAATCCCAGGTCACTCAGCCTCTCCTAAAACATGTCCTCCAATCTCCTCACCAGCTTTGTTGCCCTCCTCTGTCCTTCTTGCACTACAATGCCCAAAACCAGACACAGTACTCAAGGAGCGATCTCACCAGTGCTGAGTACAGGGGCACAATCGCTTCCTTTCTCCTGCTGGTCACACCGTTTCTGATGCAGGCCAGGATGCCATTGGCCTTCTTGGCCACCTGGG
>JAAGNO010017100.1:0-23205 GCA_033439905.1 Ceryle rudis
TGTTTTGAGCAATGACATAGGGGGTATAGAATACACAGGTTTGCTTCTACCCATATAATGATAAACTGGTCCCAGCCTCTCTAACTATGACATGGGGCCTGATTAAACACATTCTCTGATGGTTCAACACTTCCCCTTACATGATTTCAGCTCATAGTACACGTCTTCCTTATACCAGTAAGGGTGGCTTTTTATAGGCAACCTGTCTGATTTGGTTCCTACGTTTTCAGCTAAATTGGAGCTTCCAAACTGATGGTAACATGTAAGTGAGCCCAGCTGGGACAGCTGGTCTGAAAATCTGCTTGTGGAGATGGATTTACTTCTCTGCAACACTCAGGATGACCAGGTTTTAAAATAAACATTTCTTTTTGCTTCCAAAGCCCTGATGGAGATGGAATCCACCTTAAGGAAAGTTACAAAGGAGCGCCGAGGCAAATCATTCAACAGGCATGTCTTTATAGACACCTTGCTGCAGGGGAGCCTGAGTGACCAGCAGGTCTGTGCAGCTGTTATGTCATTACACAATAACAAAGTTTTCCTAGATGGGCAACTCATTACACTGTAGTCTTGATTAAGTTTTTGCACCTTGGGTCAGATTCCTTACTAAAATGGGGTTTCTTGTTGTTTTCTTCCGCTCCTACGATGTTTAATTGCACTAGACTTTGGTAGCTTTCCTTGCCACTGCTTCATTACTATTTTTGTAAATGAGAAGTACTTCAGTATTAAGCATGTCTCATGTGCCATTCCAGTGGAAGTTCTATCGAGAGTTCAATTCGTATCTTCTAGAGGTATTTCACGTACTCCGCACTAAAGGGATTTCATGTGCTTGAGTGGAGAATGTGCCACTTCTTTTTTTATCTTTACAGTCTTGCAAACTTCGTTCTCTGAAGTAGATTTTATTTCCTAGATTCTGGAAGATACAATGATTTTCTCCTTGGCAGGATGCATAATCACTGCTAATTGTAAGTACAGATTGTAGGTAATTTTCCATCCTTAGGCTCGGCTATCTAAAATTGTGTGATGACATGAGATTTGTTTAAGGCTAATAAAAAATTGTATTCATCATTCTCTTTCTCCTGAGCTACAGATGTATAGGAGCACTAATTTTATATTAGTCTCTCAGCACAGCGTCACAGCTAGTGAATTGAAACTAAGCTGTGTTTGACAGCCTTCCCAGTCTTTTGGTGAACCTTAGTATTTCTTCACATTGCTTTTTGCTTGCATTCTGACCCCAGACAACTGACACTAAATTTGATGGAAAAGCACCAAAAGATGTAAGTCACAAAGATCATGTTGTAGAACAGGTTCTGGTTCAGAATATTAGAGTGGAGTACTGGAATCTGATTGACTGCTTTGAATTTCTGAAGGATAGATATGTTTTATGTGTGGAAGACTTTCAAAGGTGTATCTTTGAGATTTGTGCAGACTATGGAAAAAAAACCAACAAACCAACAAACTGGAGCTGTGTAAAATCTGTTATGATAGGGGTATGATTATCAGGCCCTGTATCAGCTAATGGGGCTGGGACTCAAAAAAAACCTGTCCCAGGTGCAGCTGAATGTTAAAGAATGTGGAAAGTAAATTTGGCAACTATGATAATACTCTCACCAGAGAATATTTGCTCTATGTACTCCAGGAAGACTGTCTTTTTAAGGGGTTTGACTCCTCAGGGATTCCAGATAGTTCTCATGAATAGACAGTTAGGAGTGGTAGAAATATTTCCTCATAGCTTTAGGAAAACTTCATCCTACACACTTATTTCTTATGCAAGATTTCTTTTTCACTCTGCTGTTGAAGATATCTCTTCACTACCTCACAAAATAGATGTAGAGGAGACAAGTGGTGGTCAACCTGCTGCAGAAAGCTGTACTGTTCTTTTTGCTCCCTGTCAGGAGCCCCAGATGTTGGCTGTCTGGAGCACTCACCTGAGATGTGCTGAGGAAGCCCTCTAAATAAGGAAATGTTCTGATGCTTTGGACAAACCAGCCTTTCATTTGCATGGTTGGTCTAATAACCCTCATTCCCCAGGGTTTTCTGGGTTGTGTGATCCATTCTGCAGAGCCCTGAGGCCGAATGTCTCAGTCTCCTGCACAGCTCCATGAGCTCCTCTTAGCATTGGTAACAGAATTTTAGCTTGCAGGGTGTTTTATTACACAGTTCAGCCTCTACTGCTGCCACTAAATACAGAATCAGTACAGCCTGCTGTGGACAGAGGTCACCCTTTTTTGAGTTTAAAAGCAATGTTGCAAATACAGGAAGTAAGAAAACTGAATACAGTTTGCAAAGGATTGAAAATTCAGCCTTATCTCGATTTCTTCCCCAGTGTGTACCTGGGCAGTCTATTTCCTGACAACCTCAGAAGATGTTCAGCAGAATCTCTACAAGGAGATGGACTGCGTTCTAGGAAAGGGACCAATTACACATGAGAAAATCGAGCAGCTCAGGTGGGTCCCATGGAAGGAAATGCAGAGGAAGATTATCTCATGCAGTGGAGACAGGGGTTTCATGTGCTGGAGCCTGCTGCCCAGTCTATACTGGGCCAGGAGAAGGCATCCAAAAGCTACTTCCTTCCTTTTTCTGGAAATGATCAAACCACAGGATGACTTGCAGCACAGAGAATCAGTTGTAGAACTTCCAACATGGGGACCAAGCTACTCTCTTCAGGGTGTCCATAGGAAAGCCTTCAGGACATATTTAGAGAGAAAGCATGGAATAATCTTCTTTTCAAAGAGCCACAGAACTAGGATGATGGCTGGTCAACAGTGTGCCTTTATTTTTCATGCGTCTGTTGGTGCAACTGGGTGCATTTTGTATTTGGACTACTGTTAGATTTTCAGTAAGGGAGCACTGAGTATGTGGGTTTCTTGCTGCTTCTGTATGGGTGAGAGGTTCAGGAAAAGGTCTGGTGTGTTTACACTTTTTAGCAGAGTTAGTTTGGTTTAAAATCTGAAAAAAAAGTGTGGTGAAGAAGGATTTTTATAACCTTTCCTAAAAGCTGATAATGAAATGTAGTGCTTCTTGCAAAGATTCTGGGACTCTTTGCCTGAAAAAAAAAAATGAAGTGCCTTAGTGTGTCTTGAGGCAGTTCCAGGAGCAGACTGAGGCCCTAAATGCAGCAGGTGACTCAGCTCCTCTTGCTGTCACAAGGATGTGGACAGGCTTCTCTCTGGGAGGGTGAAACTAACCAAGTCTTACTGGTTGCAGATACTGTCGGCAGGTCCTGTGTGAGACAGTGCGAACAGCAAAGCTTACTCCCATTGCTGCGCAGCTGCAGGAGCTGGAGGGCAGAGTTGACCAACATACTGTCCCTAAAGAGGTAGGGCAGTACTGGGAGCACTAGGCCACTCTCCTTTCCTGGAGGAGAATTTGCTGATTCCTCTTCCTCCCATGAAGGGCTGAGGCAGGAAGACCATTTCTTCTGACACTGTTCAACCTGAGCAGCTGCTCTGTCATCTGACAGTACAGTTTAGCTCAAAATTTGCCCTGCAGTTCCTTTGTGGGAGAAGCTTTGGGAATTCACGTTCTCTTGCTGAGCAGATATGCTTCCCGTTCTGGGTCCACCAAGGATGAATTGTCTTTTGAAGGGGCTTATGGGCTCAGTTGTGCATAAAAAAGTGTAATTACAGGCCTGATCTTATCACCTGTATTTCCCACACAGAGTGGTACCTTCCACTGCAGAGAATAAAGTAATCCATACATACTAGCGAGAGTAGAGGAATGGGATCAGACCCTCTCTAACCAACAACAGTTGCAGCATGGGCCTTAGAAGTTAAAATCCTCACATCTGGGTGTGGATTATGGAAATCTATAGATGATTATAGTATATTGTTTTTTTAATCCACCTAATAAATATGAGTAGTCTACAGGAAAATCGACATCCGTCACATCTGTCCAGAGGTGTTTTTAATTGTGCATTTCTTTTTGCTCTGACATAAATGTCCTAATTTTCTTTGCAGACACTTGTGCTTTATGCTCTTGGTGTGATGCTGCACGATAGTTTATCTTGGCCATCACCATACAAGTATGTAGAATCAAGACTTCTATTGCAACTAATTCCTTTTCTTTTTTTTTAAATTAATATTCGTTAGATCTTTACAGCACGGCCTGTTTGGCTGCAGGGTCTGTCTTAAGCAGATTTTGGAGATTAAAGGGAATCTGTAAGAAAATCAATTTATGAAGGTCCTGTTTGGTTTGTCTCCATGGGTGGGATTTTGGGGTGATTCAAGTCATGATCTTCCTATGCTCCAGTCTGCACGTGCCTGTGTTAGAGTTTAATAAAACCCCTTTTTTGTGCACACACATACAGCTTCCCTGGCAAATGCCTCTAAACTCTTTTCAAGGTTTTCTGTGACAGAGAAACAGATTTGAATGGCTTTGGTATCACTACTTGTCATCATGAAACAGTGATGCAAGGGAGGAAATGTCAGTCTGAAGTTTTATTAGGGGGAAGGGAAATGCTACCTCATTACCTCTATCTGTATAAACAAAACTGGATCCAGGGCAGTATTTTGGAGGTTACAGAAAAAAATGCTGTAGCTTCCTGTGGCCTCCAGGTGGCAAATATTAACATGTATCTTTCTTCCTTCACTCGGGCTGGGAAAAAAATGTGGGTCACTTACTCTAGACAGAGAACAGACAGCTGAGACTTAGTATAAGAAACAAAGCCTTTAGAACAGCACTTGTCTTTTCCTAAAAGTGTAGCCCTTACAAAAGGGTCATGTGCTGATGCACCAATCTACAAGCATCTTGGCAGGGATTGCCTACTAGGATAGCACACACACTGTGTTTAGGAAGGACTTGCAGGCCTTGTAGGAGGGAACTGCTATGAACACAGTGTGTTTATTACAAGGAGAAAGAGGCTGAGGTTTAGCCTGTTAGATGTGTATTACTGTGACAGAGATAGATCTGTTCTTTGTGATCCTTTCTCCTCCATACTGTACAAAAATAACAGTGCATGGCTGTTTACCCTCCCTAATTTTTTTGCTAGGCAGATGCATTTTCTTTCCTTTAAAACTTCTGTAATTTGCCACTTCGGTGGGAATATAAGTTTGATACTGCTTTTACTGAAGGTCAGCACCCACATGCCCTTTCATCTTGGTAGAAGCAGAGCCTGGATATGTAGGCGGGGAGCCAAAGTCCTGGAGTATATGCGGAAAGGTTTAGCAGAAAGTAAAAGACAACTGCCTTCCATCCATCAAATTTCCTGTTTGATTTAAATATGTATATATAAATTGAATGATATTTTATTAGTCTCGATGTGGTTAGTTGATTATAGGAATCTTGTTTTAACACATGCCAGACTTGGATAATCGTTTCCTTACAGCCTTCACCATCCTAATGCTGGAAACCACTTTTCTCACTTGTATGAGTCACCAGCTTCCCTCCCCCAGCACATACACACATACACACACCAGCTGCTTGAAGAGAAGAGTGAGGGGCAAGGAGAAAAGGGAAATATTTTTGGAAGTGAGAGAGGAAGGGACACAGAGGAGGAGACAGAGGGAGACAAATCACATTGTGTGTGCCTTGGAGAAGAATAGCGCACAGGTAGCAGCATCAGCTCAGCCGTGCACTCAAGCTAAATACCCACTGCTGAGAAGTAATGCATATTAGTTCCAGCCCCATGTCACACTAACTCAGTTTATCAGCATTTTGACCAAGCTGGGACACAGCTGACCAGCTGGGAACATAGATGGAGTAGATGCACAACTGCCTTCATAAATCTGTGTGGAATTACCCAGCATGATTTAGAGAGAGCAAGTTAGTGAGATCCTGCATTTCATTGCCAGTTTCTTACTTGTGTGTGTGCACATGTGTCTGGGAAAAGGATCCTGTGCCCACACAGAAAGCTTCAGTGTATTTTGTCTTTCATAGGTTTGACCCAGAGAGATTTAATGGTGAACTTGCCACGAAAAACCTCTCCTTGTTGGGTTTTTCAGGAAGCCAGGAGTGCCCGGAGTTAAGGTGAGCATAGGGAAGGTTTTTGCGTGTCTCTGCGGCAGACAGGAGACAAAGTGCTTTCAGGCTCTTCCTGATACTGCTGAGAAAATCTGTCCAAGCTGGCAATTGTTCTTTGGCAGATTTATATCATAGCAAGGTTCTTATTCTTTTCTCTTGCCTTTTCCCTCAGGTTTGCCTATATGGTGGCTACAGTTCTGCTCAGTGTCTTGGTAAGGAAACTGTATCTCCACCCAGTGAAATGTCAAGTCATGGAGACCAAATATGAGCTGGTAACCTCACCAAAGGAGGAAGCCTGGATAACAGTGTCTAAGAGAAGCTAAGAGCAAGCAAAACAAGTTGCTGAAAGTGCCAGCACTGAAGTTCTGAGCAAGGAT
This sequence comes from Ceryle rudis, assembly GCA_033439905.1. Classification (NCBI taxonomy): domain Eukaryota; kingdom Metazoa; phylum Chordata; class Aves; order Coraciiformes; family Cerylidae; genus Ceryle; species Ceryle rudis. The sequence continues at coordinate 6,336 of JAAGNO010017100.1, forward strand.
CTTAGGAGGAATCATGCTGGCACCACGCTGACTCAGCCAAGAAATTTTATGTCCAGATTTTGTTATCTTCCACATTCTTAACGACGTACTTCTCTTGGGTAATTTTTCTAACTCAACTAGTAGTCATATTAAAGTAGATGTAATCTGTATGCCTTTTTTACATTTGCTTTTGGATCTCTGGCCAAACCATTGCAAAGCAAGCAACAAAACCTTGCAGTGGTATATGTATGAACTACTGGGTATCAGCTGGTCAAAGACCAGACCTCTGGTTCATCCAGCCCCTTTCCAACAGTAGCCAGAGCTAGGTAAGGGTGCCTCTCTTATCCAGTGAAATGCTTCTTCATGGGTCCTAGCTAGGTAAGACCTGGAAACACCCAGACAAAGCCTTTTTCTATATATAGGTATTTTTATTCAAAGTGTCTTTTCTTCCCTTGAGCTATAGCTATAGCTGTCAAGAAGAGCAGATATATCTTGTGAGGAGTATGTGTGAGTGTCTGTGTGAGAGAGGGAAAGAGAGAAATAAAAGTGGGGTGGGAATTGTACCACTGGTTCTCTTGCTGTGTAATCCTGCCATGTGGTGGAATTGCAAGGGAAGGAGTGCTTGAGAAATGCTAGTCAACCAAGAGGAATAAAATTGGCTTGGCACCTGAGAAAACAGAAGCATCAATAATAATAGAACAAAATGAAATAAAAACCAGAACAAAGCCCGGAGAAAGGGGTTCTCTATCCTGACAGTTCTGAGGGCAGTGTCTAATCTAATCAGCATCAGAAATTGACAGATGCTTGCAATTCATTCAGCACTGGGTAACCGTAAGACTGGTGGTGGAAATACGGGAGAGTACTGAGTTTATAGGGCTCTGGATTAATGTTGTACTTAAATAACATTAAAGCCTTTCAAAGAATCCTTTTCCTCCTCCAAAGCGCATGCCAGTTAAAGCAGAATTGAATGCCACATGTTCACGTGCTTATTTTCTGCAAGCATCTTTCTGGTTTGGCCATCGCAGGCCATCTCCTGAAAGATTTTTCAGGGCTCTGCTGAATGTTTTGTGAGGCAGGAGCTTCTTGCCTCATCACGTCATTGGAGTAACTGCTATCTGACTTCCTTTTCAAGTTGTGTTTCTCCCTCTTTGGGTTTTTTTTTGGTTTTTTTTTCCCCTCTTGCATAGGATCATGCTTTACCTGATCTTTTTAAATCTTTTTCCCATAAACCTGATTCCTCTGTTAGCTCCAGTTCCTAGTGCTCTTCCCAGCCTGGAAAGCTGTGTGGTGATAGATGAGGTGATGCTCCAGCCTGCAGCTGTGCATGCCTGAGCTGCTTTTGATCACAGCTACTGATGCCAGGAGTGTGTGGCTCCCATTAAGGCTTTCTATTGCCTCGGCAGACAGGGCACACACACCTGGTAGCTGAAATTCCCATTTCTGTGGACATGGTTCCTTCCACTGGCACATTCCAGGTCAGAAGATCTGCTTTTATAAAAATGTTTTGGCTCTTGTGTTGCTGATGAGTGGCAGCCTGAATGCTGTCCTGTCAGCTCTTACAGGGTGAACATCTGGTGCCAGCCCCTCTGTGGGCACCAGACAAAGAAAATTCTGCTCTTGGGTTTAATGTGTCAGCTCTGCTTTTGGTGGAGCTGTATAGATTCAGATCCCCCCGGTGCAGTTTCTGTTGGGGGAGAGGTGAGGCAGAGATGCTGTTCTACTGTTTTTTGTCTGCTGGGTAGAACAAGGGTTGTGCAGTTCAGCTTGCTGCCTCTCGATTTTATAATGAACTGCAAGAAAGCTCTTACTAATCCGACCTCCATTTAACTGAAGGTTGGTCGTGTCCCCAGATGGCAATTCATGTTAGGCTTTGCTTCACTGCTTATGCAAAAAGTCCTGTTTTTCTTGAAGGTTGCAGATGTTTCCTGAACCTTCTGGAGAAATCAGTGTGGTAAAGGATTTTACTTTAAAGCATCCCTAGCATGCAGAGGAGTCAAAATGGAAGCTAAATTACCGCCTTCTTGGGAAAAAAATGGTAGGCTAGCATGGACTGTCACTTCTAGGAATTGGACAAGGAATAGCTATCATATAATTGAGCGGTGAAGATCTGCTTTCTTGTAGCCGTGTTGTAGGAGTGAAGCTTTCAGACACCAAAAAGGCTTCCCAAGTGTAGTTGTCCAGACTTCTGTTACAGTATTTCTCTGCCTTGCTGAAGCTGAATGGGCCAACTGCCTTCCAAGAGCCCTTCCCCAGATACAGTAATCAAAAATGGGAGTAATTCTGTTTAATTTTGTTATGAATTTTCTGTCAGCCTGCACAAGTATCATGTCCCATAAGACTGTGCTCTCAATCTAGGCCAGTAACCAAGCACACTACAGGAGTCCGTGACTGATACAAGAGAAGAATGTGGCCCAAAGTACTGGAGAAAGCCTATGATTTGTTTGGTTTTGCTCAAAACTGCCATCAAAAAAACACCCAGACTCATCAGTTAAGGAAATGTATTGAGCATGGAGGGAAAGGAGGGGATAAGGTGCTCTGAAGCATTTGTTGTGCACTGCTTGTAGTGACACAGAGGTCACAGCCACATTGTTTGCTCAAGTCTAAGTTTTCATTCCTCACTCTGTGTGTCAGTGTCAGTCACTTCAAACAGCCTAACTATGAAGATTTAGTGCAACACTCATCTGCACAGTTATGGATCCTTGTGCAGGAACCCACCTTTTTTTTTTTTGTATAGATCAGAGCTTCCTTGTAAAATTTTAATCTATTTTGATTGGAAGCTTGAAATTTCAGTTTTGTCTCCCCTCACTCCTTGTCAAGCATACTCTGTCAGATGGTTCTTGTTTGCCCTGTTTTCCTAAGGAAGACTTGTGTTCACAGAGCATGCCCCCTTCCCACTTATGCTTGGCCTTTTTCCCCTTTCTCTTCTCACAAGAAGTAACTTCTGAGCCCTTGGGTCAAATCAGCTGCATTTGACAGGGATTGGAGTTTGAAATCTCAACACTGTTACGTTCCTACAAATTTTGTGAAAAACCCAAAAATGATAGAGCATAGGGAGTCTACACTAAACATGTCACAAGATTGCAGCCAAAGCTGAAGCATTGTTAGATGTCAGCCTGGGAAAAAAACCTGAGTCAGCACCGGCTTTGTAGCACACTGCCAATCTCGGAAGTCTAGTCAGTAAAGAATAGGGTTTTGTCAGGCCTGCTGCTCAGACCCACGCACTAAAGATGCATCTAAGGCCTAGACATCCCTCCTGGCCGTAACATGGGGGGATGCAGACAAGCACTAGAAAAACACGCTTTAGGAAAAAAGCCTAGAGGGGAAGGTTGCTTCTATAATATGGGGAATTATTACTTTTTATGTTTTATATTCCTGCTCTACACCAGAAAGATGCTTCACAAATTTCACAGGATGGTTTTGAAAGACATAGAGAAAAGCTATCATTTCATTCCTTGGACTCACTGTAGAACAAGTGTCTACAAAGGACCACAAACTCATGGAAGGTAAGAGGGTCTGTTCCTATGCAACCTTCTGTTCTCGGAAGCAGGCAGCCAGCAGAGGCACCAGGCTAATTGATTGTCATGGCCGATTCTGGCTGGCAGAGCCTTATACTTTTGCTCCTTATACTGGTGGCAATTGGCAAGACAGCTGTTAACATAACTTTGAGCAGAGCAGACTAGAGTTGAGCTAGCCTCCACTATCTCCAAAATATGCATGAATGGTGTTACCGCTAAATCTTAATTAAGCTGCACTGCATATAGAGCCATTATTGCAAATTCGCAATATCCTTCTGTTCCCAGCAGTTTCAGGACTTGCTGGTAATGACTGTGGTGTGCAGCAGAGAGTTGAGGGCTGTATGTTTTATTTTCTGTCATTAAATGGAAAGGATGATCTTGGCAACTTCTGTTCTGCTTGTTGCAAAAGTAAATGTTGGTTATTGGGCAGAGTGGATGTTTGCTGATTTAAAATACCTTGAGGAGCACTTGTGCCAGCTCCCCTATTAGCTATGCAGTTATGTGAACCTGGGGCTGCTGGCATTCTGAACTGGGAAAATATATCTATCTCATCTGCGTAGTTTGTGATCATTTTGGCACTGCTTAACTCACAAGTGAGTAGCATTGCCTTCTCTTTCTGTCTCAGGTATGGTACACACATTTCTCACTGCTAGGATGAGGTGTCTGTAGAGTCTCACCCTTCAACAGGCTCATGTATGACCTTCCCAATGTTTCTGTTAATGCTTCAGAAGGGTCTCCCTGATAGTGAGCCTTGGATATAGATACATCCTGATCAGCAGAGTGAAGCCCGCAGTTTCTTGACTTCTTTTTTTGAGCTCGTATCCTCTTGTAGCTTTAGGGCAAAATGAATGGAGTAGAGCAATACACTTTGAGCATACAGGACTTCACTCACTTCTCTACATATTGGAAAAAAGGCTTCCAATGAGAAGGAAAATCACCATTGCTTGTAGGTTATACCACCAGGAAAGGGAACTGTTGCAATTACTGTGCAGCTCTTGCTGCTTCTTTCCACTTGTCCAAAACAGGAATTGCTGGAAAATATTCCAGACATCTTTCTCTGGAGCCTGAGAGTATGTACCCATCTTGGCATCTCTCTTTAGTTGAGCTCAGGACTGGTTTTTAGCAATCACTTTTCAACTAAACAAAAGGCCTGTTTGACATCTCTTAGGATTCAATGCCAGTTTTTTGGCTGTAGCAGATGGGGAAGAGGAACTACCACATGCAGAAAGAAAAAAAAGATGAAGAAAATGTTCCTCACATATGGAGGGTGGGGAAGGAGAGAATATGAGGGTTTCCATGGCAACATTTCTTGAAGATAAGTATTTTTAAATCTGTATGAATTTTAGCATTCAAAACACTGTTGTGTTTCCCACAAAAAGATTTTGGGGAGGGCTGGAGTGGAAAGATTTTTTTTTCCCTGCTTTTCAGGTCATTCCTGTTTCTATTACAGAGCATCCTGAACCGAAGAAAAATGAAGTACATGTGGTTGCTCTGATGTTAATGCTCTGTAGAGAAAAGCCTTGCTTCTGGGAGGTAAAAAGCATCAATCGTAGTTCTGTATCTGCACCAACATCTCTGGCACAAGCACTTGGTCATGTCCTTAATGGGAAAAGCAGTTTAAATCAACACTAGGCCAGTAAGAAGTCACAAGGACAAATCTTTCAGGATTCCACATTATAAGCAGTGTAACTTGGAGCAAAATCTTAATTATAATTGACATACAGATGAGTGATAGTAGTGGTGATAAGGCAACTGAGGTCTTTTGCCTTGGCCAAAGATGAGAGGATGAAGAACTGAAAGGGCAGTGGAACCGGGTAAAATATGTCCCTGATGTCTCAGTTACCTTGATGACAGTGAAACATCACTGCAGGTGTGTGAGAGATGCTCCAGTGACACTATTAGGCGGGAAATATTTTCTCTCTATATGGGGTATCAGTGTTGGGGCCACCTCTGAACTTCTCTGAAGCTTCTCTGCTCCAGTCCCTGCAGTGCTGAGCAACTCACAGGCACTGGCATGCTCTGCTCCCACCTCCCTGCTAGCAACCAGGCAGGTCAGCTCTGTCACAAGGCTGGCAATGAGACATCCAGTGCTGTGCCTGCTTGGTTGCCAACTTTCTAGTCTCACTAAAAAAGGTGTTGCTTTTTTTTCTAACAGTCGCTTCCAACTCAGTAATGACTCAGACACTACAGCAAGGGTAAATTATTTTCCCCTTCAGAGCTTTACGGCAGAAGGCCCAGCCATCAGCTGGATTCACTTCTTTAATTTAACTGATGGAATGAGATCCTCCAGCAGTGTCGTGTACCTGCTGGCTCGGGCCACCTAGACTAAATGATTCCTACAAGTACTTTATGTTCAGAAGCCTTGGGAAGGGGATGCTGAGAGAGAATGAGTAGTCATATATAAAAGAGAAGGTGCTATTCACCCATTAAGGCTCTTGCCCTGGCTGAGTTTCCTTAGGCCATGAATCCAGGAAAGGACAAATAGTTCTGTATCTGCACCAACATGTCTGGTGCAAGCACTTGGTCATCTCCTTAATGGGAAAAGTAGTTTGAATCAATGCTAGGCCAGTAAGAAGTCACAAGGACAAATCTTTCAGGATTACCCATTTTAAGCAGTGTAACTTGGAGCAAAATCTTAATTATAATTGACATACAGATGAGTGATAGTAGTGGTGATAAGGTAACTGGAGCCTATTGGAACAGTAAAAGAAAATCAGTAAATCATTTTTGGACATACATCTTCTAGGGTGAGAGAGGGGAAGCACATAAAGGTATCTGAAAAAGCGAAGTTCATATTGTGAAAGTGTGGAAACTGGTACTTGGGAGTTTTATATTGGCTGAGACCCTGATATGGAATAAGCAAGGCTCAGATCTACCTAAGGTGACATTATTACCCTTCCCAACTTCTCTCCACCTTTGTTGATAAAGCCCACCTTTGTTGATAAAGCCTACCATCAGTGTAGAAAAAAGCTGCACTTTTCATGTCCCTGTTGGATGCTCTATTAGAACTCACTGTTGTCAGATACATTATTTTTAATTCTGGAAATAATACTCATGCCCTGACATCATCACTAATGTGAAAATGCATAGTCTGCTTTTGTAGTTTCTTGGACTGAAAAGCAACTGACTTTCTTATGCAAGGCTTGTTAGCTGTGAGTTATTGGTTATATATACCATGTTTTTTCTGTCTCTTCCTTTAAGACCACAGTGGTATTTTGTGCTGCACAGTGCAGCTCTAGCTCCATGCATTTGCCTTACAGCTGAACCCTGGGAGATGCAGGAACTCTGCAATACCTAAATAATGGGTATGCAGCAAATTTAATCCTTTCTCAGCAGCCTTCAGTATCCAGTATGTCACAAGTTGACTTTTACTCTATCCTTGGGTGCTTGTAAGTCAGCCTTGTACCATGATGGGGTTCAGGGTACACCGTGGGCATTAGACAGCAGAAACTGGATTGCTGCTGTGCAGGGGAGCGGAAGAATGCTGCCTTGCGGCAACATATGTGAGTGTTCTTGCATAGCTCTAAGCTTCTACAAATGCAGTTTCCAGGGCAAAAAGCCCTGCCTTCTGGCAGCTTGGCTACCACCTGCAACTGTCCTGCTTGGGGATGAAGTTGTAGCAGATTTCTTTCTGAACATGCCCCGGCTTTGTGAGGTGGCTGTCCTACTTCTGCAAGCTCTTCCAGGAGTCTGAATGGGGGAGAGGTGCCTAGAGAGGAGAGGAGTGAGCTGTGTGATTTAATGGGAGCTGACAGCGATGTCTGCAAGAATACACCATCACATATGATGGCAAACCAACTGAACCAATGGTTGCAGCCACCCCACTATTTGGGAACACAGGGTGTTTGAAGCACCTAATCCTTAGGCTGTGAAGAATTCATATTAAATTTGCTATAGCCTCTGCCTTGTTTTTATGATATTGTTCTTCTAAAAGATAGGATCAAATTGCTTGCTTGCTAACAAACTGCTCGAAGTTAACCTCAAGCATGGGCCTGGGCCTGCAAACCTTTGTATGACTGTGACTATTATTTATACTGTGTGATTGTACTGAATACCACTGACTATTCAGATACGAGCCCAGCACAGTGGCACTGAAATCCTAGTTTGGGTTTCAGTCATTAGAAACCAATTTTTTGAAGCTGTTTAGGTGTTTGGGTTTTGAATACCCCATTAAGCTCCTCACTTGACTACTTAAATGCCTAGATGTAAGTCTAGTATTGCTGTAATGCAAAGAAAAAGGAAATGATATAGAGGGTTTGCTGGATCAGGCTTCCAGTTTCATATCCCATCAGTGATAACTAGATAGGGCCTGTTGCTATATATACACCATAGTTCATAGTGAAGCTCTTCTATGCTTGAGGAAGCTTGATGGTGACAACTTCTATAGTAAAGGTAAAAATACTGCAAACATACATCCTGCATTAGTCTTTATATATTTTATAGCTGTACTGTTGCAGTGTGGTAAACCAAGCTGAGCAATCACATTTTCTCAGTTACCCTCAAGAACTGGAAATCCGTGTCACCTCTGTGTTTCTTTCTCCCACCACTGCAGCACTGGTCTTGAAATTATCACCACAGCTAAAAATCCTCATTCTGTAAATTAAACTGTGATTTAAAAAAATTTTACAGTGCAGCCTCCTCATAAAACTCCACCAAATCTTTTGCTGATGTGACTCACTCAATTACTAATGTGGGCAGACATTCAGATAATAAAAGTAGTTAATGGAAAGCTGTGAGAAATACTGCTGGTTCCTGAGGAGGCAGAGGAGGGGGAAGGCTACTGCGGGTATTTTATCCTAAGAGCTGCTGAGTTCGCTGAGCTCCCAGTCATTTTTTTTAAGATAAGGATTTCTCCATTCTGTTTTTTCCTTCATATAAAAACAGCTTGAAAAATCAGATTGGCAGCAGAGGAGCAAAAGTACACCAGCTCTATGTTTGCTCCTCTGCTCCTCTTCCTACTTATTAGAGATGATAGCCAATCTGTGCCCTGAAATAACCTCTTTATCCTAGCAATGTATATACTTAAACAGCACTCAGTACTCTAATGGGCTCTGGATTCCTGAATCAAGGAGTACAGCTAAGCAAGTGGTTAAATGAGGCCTTTGGTTGGAGGTGTCACATACACTGACAAGGACAAAATTTTTCTGGAATGAATAATAGGCCCTTGAGATTTGGTGTGCAGTATATGAGGTAATACAGCTAGAAGGCAGATTTCAATGACATTTCAGTGAGTACACATTGGAGGAGTACAGCACTTTTAGAAGTTGGTGAAGCAGGTACCTACCTGGTAAGGGAGGTACCTTACTACTACTGAAGAGTAGTAAGATACCACTTCGAAGTGAGAGCCTTCTTACACAATGAAATTGTAATGGCTTCAAAGATACTTAGAATTAAGCTGTAACTGGAACTAGTGGAAGTGGGCAAACTGATTAGAACTGAGGGGTAGCTGGCATTTGCAAAACAACCGGAACAGATAACTCTTGTTTATGTGGCTCTGAGGCTGCTAGAGTTTTGAGGGTTGTGATACTGCAAATGGCACTGGGAGCCCCTTCCAACAGCGATGGGTGTGAAAAGGGAGAGGACATGAGGATGTGCTCATTCTTCATGCAAGATGAGCTGGGAGGGAGACTGTGGCTTGACTGTAAAATAGAGCTTCTGGCACAGGGAAGCAATGCATGGGTGTTGAGGCTGTGGACCTGATAAAGTAAGCTGTCAAATTATATTTAGCAAATACATGCTGCAGAAAAGTGCAGAGAGGGAAGGAGGGGAACTAATGCGTATCTGGGCCCCATGTGTAGTGAGCACAAGAGCAGGGAATGAGGCTGTTCAGAGAGGATGAATTGCCTTGGTGCTCCTGATTCAAATAAATCTCCGTGTGAGGCCAGAGATCTGCACAGACTTGTATGATTAATTTGAACAGCAGAGCTCAACTTCATTTATCCATTAGTAATGGCTCAACCCCAGACTCCCTTAGGTGAAGGGTGATCAACCTGTGCCCTTTCAGCCACTCATCTCTGGCCCCATGCTGGAGTTGTCTCCTGCAGCAATTCCATTCCCTAGCTGGGGAAGCAGTAATCTGATGGGGGCTCTTGAAACCAATGTCACAAGCTGCTGTACACCCCAGTTGCACACCCAGCTCAGCCCCAACTCACTAGAAGCTTGTTAGCTAGGGCTGGCATCTGACCACCTTAGGAACCTGAACATACATAAGTCTATGGGACCCCATGAGATGCATCCCAGAGTCCTGAGGGAATTGGCTGATGCACTTGCCAAGCCACTCTCCATGATATCTGAAAAGTCCTGGCAGTCAGGTGAAGTCTCCCTGGTGACTGGAAAAGGGGAAACATTGCACCCATTTTCAAAAAGAGAACCCTGGGAACTACCGACCTGTCAGTCTCACCTCTGTGCCTGGGAAGATCACGGAACAGATCCTCCTAGAAGCTCTGATAAGGCAAATGGAGGACAGGGAGGTGATCAGAGACAGCCAGCATGGCTTCACCAAGGATGGCAAGTCCTGCCTGACCAACCTAGTGGTCTTCTCTGATGGAGTGACTACATCAGTGGACAAGGAAAGAGCTATGGATGTCTGGACTGCTGTAAATCCTTTGACGCAGTACCCCACAACATCCTTCTCTCTAAAGAGAGATATGGATTTGATGGGTATCCTGTTCAGTGGATGGACAGTTGGTTGTATGGTCACATCCAGGGGGTAGTGGTCAACAGCTCAATGTCCAGGTGGAGATCAGTGAGAAGTGGTGTCCCTCAGGGATCCAAACTGGGACCAGTGCTGCTTAATATCATCATCAATGACATAGATAGTTGGATCAAGTGCACCCTCACAAGTCTGCAGATGGCACGAAGCCGAGTGGTGTGGCTGACATGCCCAAGGGACAGGATGTCATCCAGAGAGACCTGGACAAACTTGAGAAATGGGCCTGTGTGCACCTCATGAGGTTCAACAAGGCCAAGTACAAGATACTGCACCTGGGTCAGGGCAACCCCCAGAATCAATACAGGCTGGGGAATGATGGGATTGAGAGTAGCCCTGTAGAGAAGGACTTGGGGGTACTGGTAGATGAAAAGCTGGACATGAACCAGCAATGTGTGCTCGCAGCCTAGGTTACATCAAAAGCACCATGGTCAGCAGGTTGAGGGAGGTGATTCTGCCACTCTGCTCCACTCTGGGGAGACCTCGCCTGGATTCCTGTGCCCAGCTCTGCAGTCCTCAGCACATGAAAGACATGGCCCAGCTGGAGCAGTTCCAGAGGAGGGCTACAGAAATGGTCAGAGGGCTGGAGCAACTCTCCTATAGAGAAAGACTGAGAGAGTTGGGATTGTTCAGCCTTAAAGGAGGCTGATAAGAAAGACTGGGACAGTCTTTTTAGCAGGGCCTGTTGTGACAGGACAAGGAGTAATGGTTTAAACTAAAGGAGGGTAGCTATAGACTAGATATAAGGAAGAAATGTTTTACAATGAGGGTGCCTCATTCCTGGAAGCATTCAAGGTCAGGTTGGATAGAGCTCTGAGCACCTTGATCTTATTGAAGATGTCCCTGCTTACTGCAGGGGAGGTGGACTAGATGACCTTTAAAGGTCCCCTCCAACCCAAAACATTCTATGAATCGATTAAAATAGGTTACCCTGCCCCATTTGAATTCAAGGGTGTTAACACCTCACTCCAGTTGTGTTTTGTGGAAAGCCCTGTCCTAAAGAGACAAAGATGGGGGGAAAAAAAATCCTGATATCTGTATAAGGTCCTGTTTTGTATTCCAGGGTGCAGAAGTTGTGACTCGGACTTGTTTGTAGTAGGATAGGCACAGCTTAGGATCTAACTCCTTCCTGCTAAAAGCTCACTCGTATCAGTCAGAGATGTCTTTGCCTTTGAAATAAATGAGTCCTTTAAGCTCCCTCTCAGAGGAGATTAGTGTGGGGAGGCTTGGCTGTCTTCTGTGCATAAATATTCTGTCAAACCAGATTGAGGCTGAGGTGGGTGAAGCTGCTGTGACTGATGGGGAGCCATCAGTCTCCATCTCCTGTTAAGCAGCACTGCATCATTGAGATTTGTGCTGTTACCATACTGTCACAAATAGCTGTGGGTGAGAGAAAGGGCTGAACTGCTCCTGTGTGTTAGCCAAACAGGAGGGCAGAGCAGTTAGAAGGAGAGAGATGCACACTGTGATAGTGCACAGAAGCTGTGGAAAGAGGAGCTGCCTTCACAGCCTTGTGTCGGGGGATTACTTGACCAGATGCATGATGGAAGGAGGAAAGATGAGTTCGCAGATGTGATTTACTATCCTTCCTGTGCAAGGGAGTTATGCTAATTCCAGGAACAACACACATTTGTTTGGTGGCTCCTAACAATATGCAAAGCCATAACAAAGCTTTTTGAAGTGGTTTATGCGGTAAAAGCATGGTTACAAACAGGACAGGATTAAAAAAGCTACAGGGGGAAGTTACTGGAGTTATGCAAGTAGCTAAAAATCTGAACTTTAATTACATACAGGAAGAAATAAAGACCTCAGAGAATGGTTCTAACTGTTGCAGCTGCAGAGCAAAGTTGAAGGTGTGAAAAAAGCCTAAGTGGGCCAGTGACATCTGCTCCAGTCGGTATTGAGACAGAATCAATAGTTGAGAGGATGAGTTTTCTCATGTGCTGTAGTGGACCATTAACTGCACTATCTGCCCCTTAGGATCCGTCTCCTCAGCAGCCATATTAGACCTTACCTGGGGAACACCACAAGGATCAGGACAGGGTGGGAAAAGACTGGCAGTTGGTCTGGGTTGTCACCTTTGAGAAGGAATACTAGCAGGAAAGAAAGACAAATTAGAGCAGTTCTTTCCTCCCCCTTCCCTGAGTGATTTGTCGTTTGAACCCTTGGAGGGAAACTGATGAGCAACTATGCTTTGTGCTGGCTTCTCTTTGACACCATTCGTTGCCCGTTTTAATATCTGAAGTGTTAGAAAGAGATCATTATTTTTCCTATTTAGCTTGACCTCTTCCTCCCTTGAAGAGTTTCTCCCATTGTACTGTCTCTGTCCTTCTCACACAGTGTTGTGTTGAAATGAAGTTCAAGAGAGAACTTGAATTCCTAGAAAAAAAGGCTGGGTATTTGAAATGAGACATGTTGCAGAACAGACAGTCTGAATCTCTGTAACATGTCCTGTCCCCTCTGGAGGTGCTGTAACAGATGTCAGTCATTCACTGTCTCATCTTAGGTGGTTCTGAAACAGCAATGTTAGGACAAACAGTTCCATGGGATGTAAACTTTCCCATGGATCACTTCTCCTACCCTTTGTGCAGCTGTTTACCCAGCTGCAGTTTCTTATAAGCAGAGAGGGGTTGACAATCTTGATTGCCCAGCAAATTGCTGAATGCCCGAGGAAACAGGAGGATGTGTGGGTTTTTCATTATGGTTTACAGTGAGGAGTGGAGGTTGAATGTTTAAGAGCCTCAGGATCCTGACACCATTTGTTGCAGCACTGGACATGTATGAGCTGCATTCTGCACTGGGAGGCCACCCTTGGCATTCTGGAATAGCTGTTGGAGTTGAAGCTGATGTTCGCTTCAGGTGCTTTCAACTATGAGACTGGCAAAGACCTACCATCCAGCCAGAGGCAGATCCAGACACTATGTGAAGCAAGCAGGATGGCATGAATGTGTCTTTGTTGGGGGAGTGAAGGCACATACATCAGTTATAGACTATTTTCTTCCCAAAATTTTCCCTCCCCCCTACCCTTCCAGTAAATGTTACCTGCTGACTAAAGGGCATGGGCCTATGTATATGGTCAGTACAGATGACCGTAACTTTGGAGCCCTTTGTCCTTTATTGAGCTGCAAATCTGCTCAGCTTCATGCGATGCAGCAAGCACAGGGAATTTTAGCTGTTGTTTTTACTGTTTAAAAAATGTGAAAATATTTTAAGGGAAAAATGCTCAGAAGTGGGAACTTCATAAAATTATAGCAGTTATTTACATGAGTCAACTTAAAACCTGCAGCAGGATCTGTCAGAGATCTGACCCGGTCATCTGTCTAAGCAGGATGTTTACTCACAAACCCTGACGTGGTGATTGTGCTGTTCCATTTTCCATATAGCAAAGAAAATGGAAGTTGCTTTTGATGATGGTTTTTACTGTGGTGCCAAAAACAGGTGGCCTTTGAACTACTCCATTATTACTTTAATTAATTAGGAATTGGTAATTCAAACTGTGGTATGTGGGCCATGCACACGAAGTGTCCAGCTGCAAGATTGCACATGACTAAAAGATTAGCTTGTCTGTGCAAGTTTTTGTGAGCAGGGGACTCTCTTGGGTGACTGGCAGAGGTAAAATCCTAATGCATGCAAGAGAACTTGGAAGAATAGTGGTCTCCCTCTGCTTTTGGATCTCAAACTCCAATTTGGAGGCTTCAGCTAGATAATTGCCTTTCTTCGAACAGCATGTTTAAGTAGAAATACATTTTCTACCCAGTCTTGAAGGTACTGATCTAAGTGAAAATCTTGCACGGAAGGATTAAAAAGAAGTTGGAAAAGTTAAAGTGTCTAATACTGTAATTAGAGCTGAGTATAAAAATTTAAAATTAGTTTAGCACATTACTTGACATGGGAAGTCATTTATGTCAGTTTAGGGAAAAGGTAGCTGGATTCAGTTAGTCTAATTTAAAGACTATTTCTAATTATTTTTGTATGTGTACAGAGGATTATAAGATGACCATTATTCATATTTAAATTTAAATCCACAAAAGAGTACCCTATTAAAATGTAAACATGCTGTGATAACAAGCACCTAATTATGCAGACAGGTTATTCCAGCTCCTCTGATGAACAGCTGTGTGAACATATTTCAGATAATGCTTTTTCTTACTCCCTAAAAACTGCCAGCAGGCCTTCCGAGAGGTCAAGAGGTGCCTGACCCACAGGTGGGAGCTGTCTGTAAGGTCTGCTGGTGCTGAGTGCAGATCTGAGAGCAGACGGGCTCTTGCAGGTTTCCACTGGGTGCCGGATGGCACTCAAAAGCACAGAGTGAAGATGAAAAAACAGTCAGTCCTCCCCCCCTCCAGTCTGCTGCTGCTAATCCAAGTTAAAACTCCTTAACAGCATCTTTGACAAACCCTCCTCTTCACATCTTGACAGCTTTCTCCTTTTGCCAAGGGAAAGATCATGCAGGTTTACTGGGGAGCTGCCAGATGACAGCTTGACTTCACACCTGAGAAGCAAATGAATGAAGAGAGAAGGAAAGCCTCAGCCTGCCTCCAGCCTGGCACAAATGCAGAGTCCTGGGAGTGTGGGCTTGAGCAACACATGAAGCTGCAGCAGATGTGACATGAGCACAGTCCAAGCTGAAGCTACTGTGGAGGAGGGAGTGTGGGCCCCCTTACCAAAGTGTGAAGGTGTTATTCATCAGCTGCAGGCCCTAGGGTGAGGTGGAGGCCTGGCCGTGGTTTATTCTTGGAGGTTTGAGACAAAGCTTGGAGCTCCACGCAGTAGAGCAGACCTTTGTGAGTTGATTTGGTTGGCTTTTCTTCCTGGAGCCCTTACAGCAAAGATCAACTCTCTCAAAAACCACATTAACAATCAGCATGGGAGTTGACAACCACAATTTAATCTTTAACTACAGCAAAATCAGGGGTTTTGGATGTATAACCCCTGGTTTATAAACTTTGGGTGTAGAGGGCACCATGGGCAAGGCTGCATGACACTCACTTCTTCAATCCTTATTTTAAGGCAGGGAATGCCAGTATCCATTGTAGAGAGCTGTGGTCGACCTGACTCCACACTAGCACAGCCCCATGCTGGAAGTGTGGGTGTTGGGTGTCAGGGCACAGTTGCTCTTGAGCAGTCACCCCTTTTATCCCCACATACATCATGGGGGGGGTCTTTAGGAGAGTGTTTTGTGATTCTTAACCCTTTTTGTGAGATTAAGACTACTGCAGCTCTAAAACAGGAATTACCCTTGGCACTTTAACTGCCTGTAGAAAAAATAAACACACAATCAAGTAGTTAAAAGTTGTGAATTTTAGCCCTTGTTTAAAAAATGGGAGAAAAATACTTTGTACACGAGGGTTTTTAAAGCAGTATACTGAACACTGTGCCTGACTCATCCTTCACACTGGAGAACTAAGAGGAAGCTGTCTTCAGGCAGACATCCTTCAGGACAGGGATTTCCGTCTCAATTTTCTTTTGAGGGGAGAAACTTAGGACTGGCCCAAAGACTACATGTTTGTTGCCTGACCCCACCAGGTGCTTGCAATCTGTTTGCAACTCTAGAAGTCACGAGGAGGCCAGGCATATCTAGCTGGATGCCTTTACATCATCTTTCAAGGCATGAGAACAATTGTTCTTACAGTACCAGACTGGTGTGCAAGGACTGCAGCCCTGGATCTTTAGCTGGTGACTACTGGAGGAGGCTGAGAAATTCTCAGGCTGCCTTATCAGAGTATGTATGAGATGTCAAGTAACCAAGGGCTGCACCAGAGGCAGCAGGAGCTTTGTTAAGCCTCATGGGAACATGAGGCGAGTAATCACAGCTGCAATTCATTTCAGAGGCAAATGAGATCTCCTAGAGAAAGCTGGGACAATTCTGCTGAGAGGGCTGAACACATTTTTTTTTTTTTTGATGGTGTGTGGGAGAAAGGCTACTTTTAGGTTCCAATGAAGGAATTCAGTGGGAAAGCCCTCCACCTTCCACATTCCTCTAAAGGTATGCATTTTCACCACAACTGTTAAGATACTGAGCGACTTGCCTGGGACATAAAGGAAATCGGTGTTAAAGCCAGGAACTGACCGAACAATCCTCCTAACTCATGGCTTCAGGGCTGTGTTTCCAGCCACGAGGCTGTCCTTCCTCTGTTTCTGCTGACCCTTCATTATATGCTTTTCTCTGTGAAAGCTGAAAAGCTGACTCCTTGGCAGCTGAGAACTCACCCTTCCTCTCACCCCTGTACAAAAGCAGCTTTTCAGGCAGAATCCGCACAAAAGAAACAGTTTGTTCCTCCTCCGCTGATTGGAAGAGCTGAGCAGGAACATTAAAACAGGAAGGCCTGACCCTCACTCACATTGTATTCAAAGACAAAGCTTCCAGGGGTATCAGTAGATGCAGCACTAGACCTATGCTCTGGAAGAGCGCTGCGAGCAAGCTGCCACTGACTAAATTAATGCACAAAGATGAAAAAAAAAAAAAAAAAAAAGCCAAGCTTTCACCGCCTGAAAATACACGTTATTATTTGGTGTCGGCCCTTCGCACTAACGCTGCGGCGCGGCGGCTGGTGCCAGCTGACGTCCGCAGGGCAACAGCTCCGTGTAACACTCGCTGTCGCCTCCGGGTCGAGGCTGCGGCGGTGGCTGGGTCCCGGCCCGCAAACGGCCGTGAAAAAATATATTA
>JAAGNO010017101.1:14138-24372 GCA_033439905.1 Ceryle rudis
TCTGTGAAACTTCCTGTGCCTCAGCTTCCACCCATTACCCCTTGTCCTATCATCAGGCATCACTGAGAAGAGCCTGGCTCCATCCTCCTGGCACTCACCCTTAATATATATATATTTATAAACATATATAAACAATATAGTTCTTTGTGTTGCTACTGCTACTTGCTGTATTTTTTTTTGTCCACTGTCTTTTCCTTGGTAGAAGGTAAACCAAAAGTGCTATGGACTTTGACTCTCATAACATTAAAGTTCTTGTTTTGTGCGTAAAGAGAATGTTTCTACTACAGCAAGACAGAAACCTAGATTATATATTTCGTTCTGCTAAGCTAAAACACGATAGCAATGTGATATGGACCCCATAAATTATCTAATTGTCAATGTGCTATGTCTTACAGAAGATGCAGACTACAGTGCCTTTGGTACGGATACTATGACAAGGAAGAAAAATGTCTTATCAAATGTGTTACGTCCGGATAATCACAAGAAGAAACCGCACATTGTCATTAGCATGCCCCAAGACTTCAGACCAGTGTCTTCTATTATAGATGTAGATATTCTTCCAGAAACCCATCGCAGAGTACGACTTTACAAATATGGAACTGACAAACCCCTTGGATTCTATATAAGAGATGGGTCTAGCGTCAGAGTGACACCACATGGATTAGAGAAAGTTCCAGGGATTTTCATATCTAGGCTTGTCCCTGGAGGCCTGGCTCAAAGCACAGGCTTACTGGCTGTCAATGATGAAGTACTGGAGGTGAATGGAATAGAAGTTTCAGGAAAAAGCCTTGATCAGGTTACAGACATGATGATTGCAAACAGCCGTAACCTGATCATTACAGTAAGACCAGCAAACCAGAGAAATAATGTCGTGAGGAACAGTCGGACTTCTGGCAGCTCCGGTCAGTCTACTGAATCCAGCCTTCCAAGTAGCACGCCAAATATTTTAGCAAATTTCTTGCAAGAAGAGGAGAGTGATGAAGACATCATTATTGAAGATAGCGGTGAGCCACAGCAGATTCCAAAAGCCGCGCCTACCAGCGAAAGCCTAGAATCGTTGACACAAATTGAACTCCTTCACGAGGCAACACAAAATGGATTCCTTCCTTCTGATGAGATGAACTTGGATCATTCAGCAGGCAGCATTAGCATGGAATATGAAGTACAAGATCCAGAGCATAAGTCATTAGAAGAAGATGGAACTATAATAACGCTATGAATTTACTTTGGTGTACTTTGTATTATGTAAGGATGCCATACATGTTTTAATTTGACTTAATGTATGTAAAGCATTTTATACCTCTCCGTCTACCAAGCACTGCAGTTAGATTAAAAGGAGGGAAAAAAGTAAGTACAAGAAGTTCAAAATTCTGTAAATTGACTAATTCTGCACTTCAATGTAAATACTTCACAAAGATGGAAAGTAACTGATAAATGATTGAAATTGGATGAGGAAAACTGAAACTGAAAATGAAGGATAGCTAAGTGATGGCTGTGAGTTTTATTTAAAGGTACTTGATTTTTTAAATTTTTTTTTTTAATGCAGAATACTCCTCATTCTATAGAAGTAAACTTCCTTTTTGGTTCCATTATCTAACGTACTGTGGTCTCATGTTCATCTGAAGTGCTGCTTTAGCCACTTAATTCCTGTTCTGGACAGCTGTTTAGCTCGTAGAGCTTTTGTGTGGTTCTGTGTATGAGGAAACAGAAAAATAAGCGGATGGTGGAGTGGGAAGAGATGTTCCTGGTTAGTCTTGTTCCCTGACTGACACAGTGAGCAACTGGTCTGTAACTTGACAAGAGCCAGGATTTGAAGGTGGGAGTTTCTGAAGCTGACTATTCTTTTATAAGTGAATATGCAACCACAGGCTTATTAGTCATGCACCTTTACTGTTTTTAATGGCCAGCTAAGCTTACTTTTAATGACTATGGTTCTGAAATTCAAATGTGAAAAGTCTCAACACTTATGCATCAAAGACCTGTTCTCATTTTAGTTTGCAATATTTAAAGATATCATTTGATTTAGTTGCTAATCCCAGTAAATTTCAGAGAAATCAAATGTAAATTTAATGGTATGGAAATAAAATAATCTGTGTTAAAATCACAGTTATAGTAGAAGCTGTAAATGTTTCTACTACCAAAGGTTTGTTGTATTGAGTCTGAACTGTGTAAAAAGGGACTCTCTTCAAACCTGAACAAGGTAGAATAGTTTAAATTAAATCCCTGGATTTAAAAAAAAAAAAAAAAAAAAAAAATTCAGAACAAGGTTTTAATAGAACTTGCTTGAGCCATGTAATATTAAATTACTCATTACAGTGAACTAAACTGAAATGCTAATCTTTGTGTACCACTGGCTGGGTGTTTTGAGTATTATAAAGTTGCTGTATGACAAACAAAATACTGATGACCAGTCCTGATATGCAAGTGCATGAGTATGTGTGGAATCATCTGTGAACTTCCTAGGAGAATTGCAAGGAGAGGCATTCTTTCTTACCTTTCCTCTTTCAGTATCTCCTGCTTTACCACTTTGGCACTCAGTTCCCAGCCTGACCCTTCACTGGGAACACAAGCTGTGGCAGGAAAATGAGATGGGGACTAATAGGACTGTGGAGAAGAAGGGATGGAGCTTCCCACCAGGGATCCAGTAGTTTATGTAAACCTGTAAGAAAAGAAGCAGGATGCTACCAGTTCTGTACTGTGGTACTGTGGTACTGTGCTTACCAGAGCCAGTAGTGTAGGTTCTTGGGTGCATGTTCTACAATGAGTGACTAACCCCTTTCTTCCCCACCCCCCCCCAGTCTATCTTGAGGAAACATCTACCTCTGGTAACTTTACTAACAAGACACACTACCTGTAAGCTTCATGTTAAGGCATCTGTAAAAGTCTTTATAGGATATCAGAGGCTAAAACTGTATTTGAGACTTTAATGTAAACAAAATTGCTTCAGAAATTACTGGTGTTTAAATGCAGATTTTAAATTCATATCTCGTGAGCAGTGGTATTTTCAAGGCTTCAGTGCCATTGGAGTTCCAGCCTCATAGAGGTCAGGACAGGTATTCACGCCCATTTTGATCTATGGAGCATAACGGACAATGGTACTCTGCAAATACAGGTTAGAGTTCTGCTTTGTGTTTTCTTCATTGTGTGTATGGAGATGCCCTGGAATCTTTTCCAACATGAACAGGAATTTTGAAGTGTTTTGTAATAATTATTAGCAAAATAAGCAAATAAAGTAACTGCATCCACTTAGTGTGAAATGAGGGAAGTAAACGTTCATTCTGCGACATGGAGATTTTAATATACATTTTTCTGTCAGTGCTGCTCTACACTTCCTTTATTTAAGGAAGACTGTTTACTTTAAACTGTCTTTTTTTTTTTTTTTTTTCCCTTTATCAAAAGACATTCCTTCCTGTATGAAATCATCAGTGGAAGGTGACTTTCATTTATTACGCTAGTTTGCACTTCTGTGCCTTTTGTTTACTTGAATGTATTGTGAATAATTGAAGGAATAAAGGCACTTGGATGAGAAATGAGGTCCACAGATACAGCAAATGAACTGGTAGTACACTTCATAGAGGTGTAATGCTTTCATTCGGTGGAAATACATTATGGGTCTGACGTGGTACATTGGTATTTTGCAGCTTGGATAATAGCTGTGAGCTATTAACTTACAGAGAAGGGTTGAGTTGGAGGACTCTAGAGTTGCGAGGTAACTTCCTGCTTAGGTACAAACACCCAAGGTTAGTGTGCTGCCAAACTACCTGTTACCTAATCTGTGCGTATAACAGATGCATGAATATTTTGAATATATATGCCAGTATTAAGGACTTGTAGAAATTCAACTAGGGTCCTACTCTAAATTGCATGAAAATTCATCTCTTAGGACCTTTTCTGCAAACTGATTAATCTAAATGTGAGATAACTTTTTGACACATCATGTTCTCTTTTACAGAAACTTGGTAACATAGTAAGACTAAGCATTTGGGACTTGATAAAAACACTGAAGAGTAAACCTAAAAATAGGGGGTTTAATGTGTGTATTTACAGTCACAATGACAGACTGCACAGCATGTAATTGCTTAATGCTGCAGTTACCGTAAAGTTCTTCCATATCTTACTAATGCATACACTGTTAATTACAAAATATTTTTAAATTGTTACTTCAGAATGATCAATGGTTGATTATGAGTGGCTACACTTAATTTTATATATAACTGATACTGGGGTTCAGTATAAGGTTTTTAAAAATATGCTGATATTGTTAGCCTTTCATTCACTACCTCCTAAATTTTTAACATCTTTACAGTTTTCTCCCTGGAAGAAAATACTTAAAGGCTTGACTGTTTTATATAGATTTTATCTTTAGCTAAAAAAAGAAAATAAAAAAAATCCAAAAGTGATAGTGAGGATGCTACGCATGATTGACAATATTATGCTGCTATTAATGTAATCTTTGTGTATTAAGTATCCTGTCTATGTAAATTGTATTTTCAGTCCAGATTTTATAAATTAATTTATAAGTATCAAAATTATTTCAAAATGGAATGGAAAACTACAATTCTTTTGACTAGTGTTACATGTTGTGTACATGCACAGTGGGGGGACAAGTCATTCCTTCCTTGCAACTGGGAGATTTAAGTGCACCTTAATAGGAAAAAGAACAAATTCTTAATAGAATTAAGATGCATTTGAAGTTTGCTATGGTACCAGATAAGTCAAGCCTAACTGTGAATCGTGTTTTCTTTTTTCCACAGCTGAATTAAATTTAGGACAATGTTCTCACAAGCTGTCTTTAACATGTGTATTTTTGTGAATATTATGTATTTTCTAATTAAATTTTACTTGCAATGTGATTTTTACATGAATGAACTTGTTTAAAATGTCAAATATCAGTATTTTTCTTACAACTTCAATGTATAATGTACATTGGTATCTCACTGAATGAAGATTGATTTTACAGAATCAAGCTAGATGTAGTATATTAGTCTTATATTTTTACAGACTGGAATAATAAATGGATATAGAAATAAAATGTTTTTTCTCAATTACTGTGTCACATTAAAAATGAGGAAGAATGTACCCTCTTATTCTCAAGTGTAAAAGTAGATGGGCTTTTTTTCCTTTTGGCCAGCTAAGCAGGCTCTGTTCTCATAGCAGTTGTAAATGTTTCCTTCCTCTGCTCCCTTCTCTGAGGTAAAATCTTTATGCAGGGCAAGTATGCAAGGGTTCAAAACATTTGTCCTTCAGTGCTGTTGACTAACCTGTGATGTGCTTATTCCGACAGCAGCTGTAAATGACGACTTTTGCATTGTGTCACTTGCCTGAGGACTGCTCATAGTGGGGCCTGGGAGATGGTTCCTCATCCTCCATCACACTTGTCAAGTGCTGCTGGTGATGTGGAGGTTTTCATGTTACTGTAAGTATCAGGTGTAATTGTCTGTATTAAAGTTTTAACTTGAACCCATTCCACTTGCAAATGTTTTCTCCCATATCTAATGCCCTGGCAGCCCTGGTAAACATTTACCAGTGACAAGACTGGAATTTTGTTTAGTGCTTTTGTGTAGGGCTTTTGTGACTGCTGGTCTTGGTGCCGGTTGTTGACTTCATACATGTGTGCCTGGCTTCCTTTGCATGGCCAACAATTCAGTGTAGGTAAGTGTGCGTGGGGGGGGGAATCTGTCTTAATTTTGCATATACAATGATGAATGCCAAGGAGACTTGCCTCTTGGGACCCCATCCTGGACTGTGATAGTTCGGTGAAAATATCAGCCCCATACTTGCTAGCATAAAAACCCCGGACTGTGTTAGGATGGGAATAAAGGGCAAAACTGATAACACATTACTGTATAAAGCCATGGCTCAGCAATGCTTTTAATATTGTCTGCTGTTCTAATTGCATATTTTCAAAAAGAGGTATCAGAATGGGAAAAAAAAAAAGTAATGCCATCTGCATTATCAGGTGGTTTTAGTATAACAAAACTTAGTAGAGGACTGATTGGCCTCAAAAGGCTTGTAAAAAAAGCAATAAAACTGTGTGAACAGTTTTGTATGAGGAAATTAAATATCAACAGATGGATTGAAAAATTCCACTTACCAGCTTTGAGTTATTTGATTAATAGTGACTTATCTCCCTAAAGAGTCATTTTTAAGGAGGTCAAAAATGTATTGCATCTAGAGGACACTATTTTATGTAAGGTATACTTCCACAAAATGAGTCTGGTGTTGACCTGAACTCTCTGCAAATGCGTCTCCTCCAGCATTCCTTGGCATAGGACTCTCACTAAGTGGGGGGTACTCTCACTGGGGCAGGACATGCTCTTTGCAGCAAGAACACAGACTATTTAGACAGACTGTTAGTATCCATTAATGTTTCTGTGCCTTCCAGCAAGCTTCCATGTATGAGAGGATTTGTCTGAAGTAAAAGCCACTAAGAATCAAGGGGTGGGGGGGGATGGTTATTGCAGGAGTAAAGATTGATGAACGTGTCCTCAGGAACTGCATATATTGATGAAGAGAATGTAAGCTTAACAGGGCACTTGTGGTTGGATGAGAACAGAAAAAGTAGACTAATGCTGCTAACGCTGACCCAGACTGAACCTGCCGTGGAGGCACAGTGCAGAAGCTACTCGAGGGCACCAAAGGAATAAGACTAAAATGCATACTCATTCATGTCAGCAACACTAGTTCTACAAATCACTGTAATACCTCCTGGTAGTTTTCCTAAACTAGGAAAGGAAATCTAAAGGAAGGCTGTAACTTGCCCTGCTGCTGCCTCCTTGAGGAAGGAATGCAACTGCTACATACCATGCAGTAACATCTGTCCTGTAATGACAGCAGTATTTAACGATGAGGTTTTAACAAGGTGTTGGGACTTCAGTTAGTTCATGAAATTGAAAATTCATATATGATTGCAGATGCAAAGACTTTCTGGGATTTTCATAAGTAATCAATTGAAAGTCCTCCTCCCTTTGGTATACCAACAGGAAAAAGATTTAGACTAGTGTTAAATACCCCTTCGAAGTTTTCTTGTCATCCTAAAACTAGCTGTGACACCTAGTTTCAGACTTGCCTGAATTACGTCTGACGAGCATGTACAATTATCAACATTCAGATATTATTAATGGCGTTTGGTAATGCTAGAGAGGAATTGCCAGCTTCAGGGTAGCTTCATAAATGGCTTCCAATACTAGTGTGAGGAAAAATGTGTTGGATGGTAACAATATTGTTCTTGGATGCTGTAGAAGTATGCAAGAAATGGTACAGCTGGTTCTTGGGAGAGGTGAGATTGTAGCCAAGAATTAAGAATTCAGACTCCTTGTGCAACTCTGATAGATCACTTGTGTACTTTCCCTCTCAAATAGGAGATAAATTTGTCTCTGAGGACTTAATGTAGTATGCACAATTTTAAAAGTGCTTTAGAAATGTGAAGCACAAAGCGATTTGAAGAAGTGCTGTGCTATTTGAAGTGTTTCTTACTACAGCAATTCAGAAGTGTTGTATCATTTCCTGTCCTTTCAATTAACATTCCTTTCTACTTCAACTACCATTTTATTATCTGATAGTATAAGGAAATACCCTGCATTTCAGCAGTGTGAAAGACTGGTGTCAGGCTCTGTGATCTTTCATTTAAGAAAGAATGTAAGTGTGTATTTATTGCTTTCGCATTCGCTTTCCAGAGAACTTTTTTTTTTTTTCCCCGCTGTGGTGCAATGAGTTCTTCAGAAAGCTTTCTTTTGAGCCACTGCTAAGATCTAGTTACTTACATGGTGGGGTGTTTTGTAGTCGCAGGTGCAATGCCAATGTTCAGGAACAAGGACCAGAGTTTGAGGGACAGATGAGAACAGCAGATGATGCAAGAGGAGCTAGAGAAGGTAGGGCCATCATCCAGTGCAGGGGTTCATACTTGTATTTAAAAAAAAACCCAAAAAACAAAAAACCCCAAACAAATAAAAAAAAAAAAAAAACCAAAACCAAAACCCCCACGAAACAAACCAACCAAACTCCCACACTTTATAGGTGTGGTTACAACAGGCAAAGTTGATGTGTATCATAATGTGGCACATCTAAATCAGTTCTGAAGATGTTCACAGCTGCAAGACAAAATGGAGGTAAGAGCAAAGAGTAGGAAACAAAGAGGAAATGTGCTAATGAAGAAGGTAGGTGTCCCAGCATACTGCAAACAGGAATACTTAATTTTGCAGTAGCCAAAAGTTTGTCTATGAAGCTGTATAAACTGGTCAGTTAATGATGGTATCTCTACCTGCCAGCCTGGCCTCTCTCTGGAGACTCACAGCTGACACGATAAACTCGAGGCGCAAAAAGGGAATTACTGCTGTGAGATGGTAAATTCCTATTGTCACCTGGTAAAAAAAAAAAAGTGGCCTTCTCATCCTTCTGTTGGCAGATGCAAAGGATTTGAAATTCTTAAAATGCTGAGGAGAAAGTAGTGAATATATAAACATAGATTTTTCTGACCTTCTGAATGCTACAGAAGGTTACATAAAATGCTTGGACTTGGAAATTTTAAACTCTAATAGCTTAAATCCCCCAATAACCTTATGTCCGCCCTTCGTACTCTTTCTATCCTGTGCTGTAAAATGAGAAAAATAGATATATTTTGCAAAGTTATAAATAAATGAGCTAAAATCTAATGCAAAAAAAATCACTGTCAAAAGACAATGTGGTTGTTTATTAAACATTGAAATGCTATTAAGTATCTTTCAAAAATACTTCAGGTTCTAATAACTGGATCTGTGTATTGTAGAAAACCAGTTTGATTTCTTCAGTCATCCTGCAAAGTTAGTATCTTGAAAAAATGAAGTAATCCAGCATGTGGCTTTCCTTGTATTTTGACTTTTTCTTTTGATAAACTGTTAGGAGAGTGAAGATAGAAGGATTATCCCAACCTTGCAGCTGAGATGCAGAGGTCATGAATCACTTGGTCATAGAAACAGAAATACAATGCATGATCTGTTCTTTTCAGCAGTGTTTTCTCAAGAGGCTTCCTCTACAGTAAATAATTTATACCAGTGAGAAAGTTCACATAGATGGCATAGGCTGTAGGAAATAATCTGGAGGAACCTAAATTAGTGGAAGTTAGTGTTAAAGCACTAAAATACTCCCCCTGGCTCCTTGTGTTTCTTCTAAACATACCTCTTCATGCTCCTCTATGATAACTCGAGTTTTAGAACAGTTAATCTGTGATGTGCAGCAAGTTCGGAATATTCCCTACTGATCTGTTAGAACTTCCCAAATGCTTTCTAAATCTCACTGAAG
Source organism: Ceryle rudis (assembly GCA_033439905.1). NCBI lineage: Eukaryota > Metazoa > Chordata > Aves > Coraciiformes > Cerylidae > Ceryle > Ceryle rudis. The sequence goes on from JAAGNO010017101.1 coordinate 23,415, forward strand.
TCTTACCTGGTGCATCTTTCCTCTGACAGAGTACAGACCCTTGGGGTCTGCAGCATAAATGGTACCCGAGTGGCTGAGCAGAGACCAGGTCTTTGTGGTGAACTGTGCAAATACCTGTCAAGAAGGCTGCCCAGAGCTGCAGAACTTCAACTGAACTAAGAACTGAAGGGCCCAGGGTTGCCAGTGTTTCTCCTCTGGGCTGTGCTGGTCAGTGGAACACCCGATTTTGCAAAAATTTTGCAGTTTTTTGGATATGAGGTTTTAAGTCACCACAAGTGTAGTGTAAAAGGGTCTGTCTGGTGCCATGGTCAGGATGTGTCTGTCCCTCCTCTTGAGAAAAGATCTCGGGAAACTGCAACCTATTCGCTCTTTCTTCTGTTGCTTCAAGTACCTCAAGTCTGTCCGCCTTCCTCTTCTCTGCAAAATACAGATTATAAATTTGTCATCTTTTTAAGAATGCTAAATTCAATGTAAATTTCTCCCATTAATCAGCAACAATTTGGTCTTATCCAAAGCCAGTAAAAGCTTTGGATGATGGTGCAGGTCTGTTGCGGCCTTCTGCTCTGCAAGCACCCCAAAGTAGCTTTATAGAGTAGAAACAAAATGTGCAAATAGTTAATGTCTCCAGGTGATCAGTGGGAGCACAGTGCTCCCTGCTGCTGCCGAGTGCCCTTGTCCCTGTCCCTGGCGTCAGGCTCCTCCAGGCAGCGCCGCGGGGACCCGGGCTGGCAGCACGCCTGGGCCCGCCGTCTCGCGCGGCAGCCGTTGCCGCTCCCTCGCGCGCCGCTAGGTGACGCGCGCGGCCCGCGGCGGCGCGGCCCGGGGAAGCCGCCGGCGGCGGCTGGGCGGACGCCGGGCCTGGGCGGGGAGGCGGAGCGGCAGCCGGGGGCGGAGCGGCGGCTGCCATGAGCCCAGCCGGGGCCCAGCGGCGGGCCGCGGCCGCGGTGACGGCCCGGCC
>JAAGNO010017102.1:0-16657 GCA_033439905.1 Ceryle rudis
AAGACAAAGAAAGTTCCAGCCCCACCTTCCCCCATGCATAGGAGACAGTCTCTGTGTAATGGGTCCCAGTCTTCTCTCTGCCTTTTTTATTAGTTTGGTATAAAGTCTTCCTTCTAGAAGGGAGGTTCAGCTCATCTAGGTTTTCTTTTCTCAATGTTTCTCTAGCTCTCAACAGGTAATAGTGGTACTACGCTCATTAAAGCTGAGACAAAGTCTTTGCCATAAAGACTTGCAGAAGTTAAATGTATTGGATCATTCAATCTGTCTTGTCACTTATCCTCACTTGTACCTTGTGGAACAGAGTGATAGTCTGTGAATAGTTAAAGATGTAATTGAATTTTCATTATGAAACTAACCTTTTTTTTTTTCCTTGATACTCATCATAGAGAACAAAGAACTGGTCAGTTTTGGGGATGAGTGAGCATTTTTATATTGAAATTGAAGTCAGCTGGACTTTACTGACTTATGTGTAAAAAAACCAACAACAACAAAAATATATATATATGTATGGCATATGTGATTTCAGCTGTATAAGTATTCATGAAAGCATAAAGTATCTCTTTCCTACCTCTATTTGTAGGAACAACAAAGAAAAGGGGAGGGAAGGAGAGGCATTTTGTTTTCCTGGAATTGTTGGCTCAAGATCAGCAAAGCTGGATCAAAGATGAATTGACTAGGCTTTAATTTCAAAAGTTAGGATTCCAAACAGTAAGACAAAATTGTTCATTGACTTGTTCTGGTGAGGAACTTCTGGAAAGGTAGGCTGTCATTAAAAAAACATGTATTGCTGTCTCTGTAACGCTGTATCTCTATCCCTTTTCCCATATCAAGAGGGAGATTGCTCTAATCACAAATCTCTGGAAAGATCTGTCATTGGTGAAAGGCAAAAAGTTTCCACTGAATGCTAATTAGAGAAGCTGATTGGAAATTGCCACTTTGGCATTTTTCAAAGGTCCTTAAGCCCTGGGTCCTTGCTTTGGCTTGGGCTAAAGGTGAGACAATTGCCCTTCTGTTCTAACTTCTTATGGCCAGAAGAAGAGCAAGGATGGTTATTTCTCTTGGTTTGCCCCTCTGTCATGGCTTTATGGCTCTCTTCAAGCATTCACAACCTGCAGCAATCTTGGAGCTGTGGACTGGATGGATGACAGGAAAGCCCAGGTCATGTGTTCCTAGAGTGGGTCCGTGTAGTCAGCAATGGAGAAAAAGAATGTGGGGAGAGGATCATAAGGAAAGCTGTGGAGCTGGGCCCATTGATGCCTCTTCCCTGGCTGACCAGGGTCATATCAGTGGCTGACCAAATGCATTGGAGTTCATTGCAACATCCTTTTAAAAGCTTTATTAAGGTCCATTCTCTCTTCCCTCACCTCTTACTTTTTTTTTTTTTTTTTCTTTTTCAAGATGCCTTAACAAAACAAGGGTCCTTCAAAACCATCCTCAACTAGAGCTGGCATTTTCTTCTGTTGGCAATAGCCCGATGAGACAACGCAGGAGCGAGGTTGCCACTCTTCTCCTTTATTTTGTAAGAGGAAGCAAAAATCTTCAGTGACAAACTATTCTTCTTATATGTTGTGACAAAGACTGGAAGCAATTCTGTTCAGTCACTGAACTCACCTTGAGTTGTCTCATGCAAATATAATAATTCAGAATTTCTTCAACGGTGGTCTGCAACACACAGCTTTGGATCTGTATCATCTGTAGTGTTTTCAGCTAACTGATGGCAAAGGTGCAGGGTATCCCTGGGGAAATAAAGGGCAAGCTCTGAATTATCTATTCAATAGTTTTGGAGCTATGGTTTCTTTGCCAGGAACAAGGCTTCTATATTGCTGGTCTACTGTGTAATTAGTGACTAATGGAACAACAACCCCCAGTATATTAATTGCTATTGTAGCTGTATACGGAGCATTGTTCTCTCTGTGACAGACAAATAAATTGTGTGCAACTACATTGTCCCTTCCAGAGTAGCTCTCTCTAGAGTTAGGTGTCAATAATGAAATGGGGCTGTTCCTTGAGGATGGATAATGTTATCTCTAAGGGCTTGTTTAGGCAGGAGCACACAGGAAAGTTGATCTGCATTAAGTAACAAGGTGGGTTTCGAGTGGATTATGTAAACTGTATTAAAGTGATGTGTGCACACACACTCATTCAGAATTAAAAATGGCCTTCATTTGATTTTGTTTAATTTTCCTTTAAAGGGAATTAAACTAAATCGAATTAAAGCCACTTGACTGCTAGTTGAAAGTGTGAACATTAATTCTCCTGTGATCCATAGTAAAAGTTCAGTGTGTTATTTTCCTAAGAGGGCAGAGGTTCTCTTGGCATTCCTGGACATTGTGCTGAGCAAATGTGAAAGTTACCTAACTATCCATTTTAACACTTTGAAACTCTGTGGGAGTGTCATCCTTCCATGCTCTGCCCCTCCCCTCCTCTCCCCTCCCACCTGAATCCCCTGTGTAACTAGTGCGGAAGGGTACTGAAAGTGTATTTTTAAGAAAAGTTTTACTTAATTGATGAAATGTGTGAAGGGTTGTACAGGTTTTGGTTTTGTTTGCTTGATTTGTTGGGTTGGTTTTTTTTGGTAGGGGGGGTGTTGCTGCTTATTGTTTTTTAAATCCTGGAGACATAGCCCTTCCCTACAGTAAAATAGAAGCACAGAAGGGATATTTTGCCATAGAAACTCTACACAAGCTGCCTTTAGAATCCAGCCAAAGATTTGCTGGGGTCAGCACCAACACCTGGCTGTTGTGTGTCAGTATGCAGACCCTCTCTGTATGCGGTTGGGAATTCCTGTACCCGTGTTCTCTTTTTTGGATCCTCTTGCCTTTCTGAGAGGAAACCTTGGTCTTACGGCTGTGGAAGAAACCCCTTACTCTTCCCGATATTGTTAAATAAGATAGGACAGCCCATCAGATATAACTTCTGTCAGACATGTGGAAGCCTTACTGAGAACTGATGATCTCCATTGCTGAAGATTGTCTCTTCTGACCAACTGTCTTAGCTGACCACTGGAGGTCATACAGACAGTGAGTATGGGACTCCCATTGCTGTGCAGTGTGTCTGAACTCAGAGAACGTGAGGAGAGCAGTTGGAGGGTGGAGAGGAGGAAAGCCAAGTCCCGAGATCCCTTTGTAATGCAGAGAGCTTTTTGTGAAGTCATGTTAAAATGAACAGGCAGGCCATGATTTGAAATGAGATAAACCTTTGGAGTCCTGGAGTTTTAATGTACTACTGATAAATGGATTCTGTTCTTATTCATCCCACTCTTGCCTAATGAAGAAAGAAACCTTTTCTGTGAATTGACCTGTGTTTCTTTCAACTCTACCTGTCTAGATAGAGCTGGAGTGAGCTCCCAATTCAGTGTCTAGTTAATCCTGTCCAGGACTTAGGAAGACCTTTGGTATTGACAGCCAGGATTGCATTAATGGAAGAGAGCTGTATTCAGCAAATTTGGTGAAGAATTCCCTTTACATTTCTTGTAACATAGTTCTGCATTTTCTTAGTGCAACACACTGCCCTTGTCTAAGTACTTAAGTTTGCATGGGCTCTCTTCTGTTTATTAGAAATAGCAGAGCCAATTTTTATACTCATCATGAACAGTATGTTGGAAGCTAATGAGAGCATGACTTTTCATTTATTCTTTTTTTTTTTTTTTTTCTCTCATGAGAAAGCCAATGTCGTCTTGAACACTAACAGATGCTTTTTCAGTGCTTAACAATAGAGCCTCAGCTTAAAAGGTCCAGGCATTGTTCAGATGACAGTCAGCTGGAGGAATGTCACCTAGAATACAGAGTCACCAAGATGCAAGTACAAAAAAACCTGCTGCAACCTCAGCAGAGCACCTTGTGTGTTGATTCCATACCTATGGACTTGAATTTCTCCTTTCCAGAATTCACAGACAAGAAGGTTTAAGTTCACCCCCCTCTCAGCACATCTGTATTTCCATGTGTTCATCCTGTTGATGGTTGGTTTCTCATGTCATTTGGATCTCGCGTTTAGAGAGCTGAGGAGAAAAATGTAATCAACTACCTGACAGCCACTTGCATCAATAATGCTCTGCCTTTTTGTGCTCAGACATCTTCAATGAATGCCTATGGCAAACTGTTCTTGATGTTTTTTTGTGCCACATCAGTATGTTTCTACTATGTCCAGTTATAGCCTCAGCTCTTATGAAGTTTTGAGATTAACATTGCATTGCTCTAACTGTTGCTGTGCTGCTTTTGTGATTTGTTATTTCATTTGTTAGCATGAAGGTCCTTATTTTTTTTAATAAACACCATCTTGAAGCAAGGGACATCCTCCTGTGTACCCAATGTAGTACAGAGAAGATGACTGACTTGTTTTAAACCAGATATTGCTGAGGGGCTGTGATAAACATTGACCTTTTAATGAGAACCATTTTATATCCTGATAAACATGAGGCCAAATTTCCATTTCACTGTTTTTTCTTTAGCTATAAAAGTCCTGGAAATATCCACTGTGATCCTTTACTTGTTAAACTTTACCCCAGAGTGGCACACACAACAAGTTCTTATTGGTTTAGGTAGACATCTGAGGCACGGGCACCCTGACTCAAGAGGAAGGACATGCTAATGCAAATACTGTATCAATGGTTGCATGGAACTTACAGAATATAAATTGCTACAGTCTGACAAACTCATGGAAATCACCAAGCATGTAGTCTTTTGTTTCCTGTGCTATAGTCCTGGGCATTTAAATGCTCAGCTCTTCTACAGGGAAGATCTTGTTATGCAGATTGAATCATATTGACTAATACTGAGATTGTCTTTAGAAGGGACGCTCTATTTAGGCAGGACAGAAGGCATTCTGGTGAGTGAAGGATTGAAGATCACTTTTCAAAGTGATTTAGGTATACATAGATACAAATATAATGAGAATCAATTTTTCTATATTTAGCTTCACTTGTGGACATTTATTTATACTGCTTTAAACTTGGCTTTTTGTGCACTATGTATGTAAGATACTATTAAGGCATTTAAATAGAGTTTAGAAATCTGGGCTTTGGTCACTCAGGAGGGCAGAGCCCATCAGTTATCAATGAGATTTGAGCTCTGAGGCATCTAAGTAATTTCTGAAAATGAGTCATCAGTCTGAAGTGCATGGGCCATTCTGCATGCAGTGAGAACTTGCTTGCAGAGACCACTGATGTGAAAGAGATGATACCAAGGCAAAGGAAAAAGAGATGACAAGATTGTGGAACCACTGACTTTTGGTTCCCTGGCTTGAGTCCCAGTTTGAACTTTTCTAGAAAACAATCCAGACAAATCATCTTTGTCTATAGCATCCTAACTTCAGGGGAGCTCATTGCTAGTAGTCTTGCTTGCCTGTAGCATCCGGGTGACAAGTGTGGATAGAGCAACAGAGCGACAGGTTTAGCGTGGTTATGACTAGTAGTGATTTCTTGGTAATCTTTGTGTTGTGTTCATAAGTCCATAATTACAGTTCAAGTAAACCAACAGAACTTACATTCTGCAAGGCTGTTGAGTGTCATCTTCCATTACTGAGAAGAAAAATCTTATACTGACCTTTTGGTACTTGCTAAAGGCATAAATAAAGGCAATAAGTATGTGTCTACAGGGCCTTTTCTCCTGCAAGCACCTGCGTGTTGGTGTTTATTTTTTGTTTGTTTGTTGGTTTTTGTTTTGGTTTGTTTGTTTGTGGGTGGTTTTATGTGTTTTTGTTTGTTTGTTTGTTTGCTTTGCTTTTTTAGCGGTTTTTTGTTTGTGTGGGGGTGGGGTGGTGGTTAGGGTTTGGGTTTTTTCCCCTAGGGAATTTCCCTTCTCTTTCACATCTCACCCACTGGATGGGATTCTTAAGAGACTTCTGAGTTTTCAAGGCCTGACAGGCTCTGGAAGGGAACAAGTGGGGTCCTGGTTATTTTAATGCTGGACTTCTGCATGTGAAGCATTCTTGAATACTGCAACCCACTTTACCTGCCTTTCCTTCTTGGCCTGTAATGTCTGGAAGCAGATAAGTCCTAGGAAGTGGCTACTAAATGAATGAGGAAGGTAAGTTTTGTTCTCTAGGTTGATCATAAGTGATTGTTGCAAATAAAATTGGATATTGGGTATTGGAGCTTCAATGACTTCTTGCAATTGACGGCATGAGTCACATGCTACTTGATGTCCTGGCTGCATAAAGACAGTCCTTGTAGTGAGGGTGTGATGAACCAGCTCCATGGACAGAGGCAGTAGCAAGCCTGAGAGGGAACAGAAAAGGAGAGCTAGAGAGCTCACTGAACTAAGACCTTTCTCTTTGTAGGTCACACAAGCCTTGCCTGCAGCATCATTCCTAGAAAAATCAGGCTACTGTAGGATTGATTGGCTGAGGCCAGAGCTCAGATGTAATTTTCTCCTGTCGCATTCAGAAGAGCCCAAAGTAATTGATTTCATGTGTTTGTGGGAAGCTTGCATAGCCCAGCGATGGAGGGTGTGGCTGTGCCCTCCTCCAGCTCATTTAACTTGCATCTGACCCAGGGCTATGGCAAATTAGGGTTTGTCCGTTCACAATGGAAAGCAGCTCCCATTTAAAATATGCTGACTGCATTATCAGTCATCAGCATGCAATGGAGAGAAAGTCCTCACAGAAAAGAGTCTTCCAAAAGGACTTGATTAGATGGCAGAGAGAGGCAAACAGCATACCCAGAACATCATGCCAGTACAGCTTGTGTTAATCTGCTTGTTTCTCTATCTGACAAATATTTGGGTTCTCTCTATCCACGTTTTCACTAGTAAAACTTTTGTAAATATTCTTATGTATGTCCTGGGCCCAAGTGGGTTATATTGGTTTGGTTTGAATCTAGTAGCTCTGAACTGTGTGGTGCTGATAGTGGGAGAAAATGGAAAAAGAGCAGCTACTCCAGTGTACAGACACAGATTTGAAAGTCAGATTGCTGTGGCTTAGCATGCTATTGTCCACCAGCTGACTGCAGTAACTCCCCACTTTTAGCCAATTCCATCTCCCTCCTAATGTATCTGCCGGAAAAGACAGGTATTTGGCTAGGAGTCAAAAGGTTCAGTTCCACTGCCTTCATCTACCACAGGCTTCCTTGCAGCCTTGGGCAGGTTGCTTTGGTTTTTTCCTGACCTCTATCATTCATCAATAATTGGAAGATGATACCCAAGTATTTGTTCCACAAATACTAGATTCCTCATATGTTGCGTGATCTCTGTAAATGCATTATACCTATTAATAACTGTTAATGGAGGGAAGATCAATCCTAAGATCCACAGTCCTTCACAGTTTGACTAGCCCTTACACAAACTGGAAGCATACTTTCTCTGATTCATCTGCAAGATCAAAACCCAGCTGGGAGCACCAATTGCATCAAAGGCAATGCATTATACATAGGGGAAAATTTTTATACCATACCATCTCAATTAAAAGATCACCCATTTTTATCTTCCTGTGCCCCTTTTTCATTGCAAATTATGGATCCTTATGCAGCAACTGGCTCTTACTAGATTTATGTGTAAGACTTAGTTCAGCTGAGATATCTAGTTACATATTTGCGTATCCCCCCGAAGAGGGAAGAGCAAACCTCTGCATCTGGCTGTAATTTGAGTTCTAAGGATAGCATCTTCCTCTGCACTAGTGTTTATTCTATACTCTATCCACAGTGGTACTTAAGCACTTACCTGTGTGACTGTAGCGGTAGTGAAATATGCCACAAGCTTTCAGAGGTCGGTGAATGCAAGTATTTTTACTATTTTTTTGTTATTATTATTATTAATTTAGGGATTTCTTGCTGTTTAGGATGATCTCTTTTCAGAGTCACTTCTGCGTTTTATTACTCTTTGATTGGCAAGATGAATGTGTCAGTGTTATGAGTTTTTCAATTTTTGCAGTAAGAAGACCTTTAATCCAGCCTTCCAGCAGGGAAATCAGTTGAAATTCCCAATGACATGTGAGTTCTGTCTGAAGGAAGGCCTTGTAGGACTGCAGGCCAATTATATTACTTGACATTTTACATAGTGGTATCAGAATGCTTGTCTAACAAATACAAGACAAAGCCTGACCAGAGACAGCTTGTAACCCAATAAAATAATATCATACCCAGCAAGCCAATTACCTTACTACTAAATTGCATAGGGTAAGAAAGCACCATCCACATTTTCTGTCTCTTTGATTTGGGGTTTGGCTTGGGGTTTTATTTACCATTGGTCAGTTCTAGGCAAAAATGTCCACTTCCCTGAAGAAAACCAGCCAGTGTTTGTTTCCAAATGTCTCTTTCAGTTTAATGAGATTTGGCGTGGGAAGCTTTTAGAGGTAATTGCCATTTGTGCGAAGTTGCATGGGTCAGACCATGGCTTCTGCTACTCTTTCAGGTTAGCATTTAAATAATAGTATTAATGGTTTGAAATCTGTATTTCAGGCTTGCTCTTCATAGGAATCCCAAGGCAGCTAGAAAAGAGGGTTGTTATTGTTGTTCTCAACGTTTTCTTCATTTGATTTCCCTTTTTTTTTTTTTCTTTTTTTCTCCCTCCAGCACAATGTTTAGTGATTGTACACTTAAAATGGGAATTTAGGGGAGGGATTACAGAACTCTGCTCTTGGAAGCAGAGATGCTCATTATACTCTGTCCACAAAATTGTTCTGTTTTTTAAAGCTTCTTTTATTTTTAGCATCCCTGCTACACTGTTTAGAGAATTATTTTTTGTTATGAAGAATATGGATGTCTTTAATGGTACCTCATCCCCTAATTGTTGTGCTGGAAGGACTGACAATTGGGTGTGTTCACACCTTTACACTTGACAGCCGAACTGCTTTCTGCCAAATAAGTTCACAGAATGTGAGATGCTTGTGGGGTGAACCCTCTTTCATGCTCTTGCTGACCAACAAACAGCACCTATGCAAAACAGTACGTAGCTTGCATCTTCTGCAGGCAGCTGGGGGGAAAAAAAAAAGCAAACCATTTCATACCAATGCTGGCAGCATTGAGTGCTACAGGCAAGACCCCTGTGTCATTAGTCTGGAGAACACGCTTGCCATTTCCCTAGCTCTTGGAGCCGCCTGTAAAATGCAGTCATCGATCCCCAGCATGGGCAAAGTGGGGCCTTCAAAGACCCCCTCGGTCCACAACCCGCCACGGAGCGGGGTGGCACCACAGTCAGTATCGATCTGCGCCTGAGAAATTGGTGACCGTTCTATTATATAATTATTGATGTAGCTGGAAAATGCCACAGGCGAAGCGCAGCTCGCTATTTGTTATGCTGTATTGTCTCTCTCGTCTGCGTTGGGCCTCTGTGTTTTGCCTCTTGTGTTCCCATTGCATGTTTATTTATACCGTGTGCCTTTAGCTTTCATATTTCTCCTGCGAATCCAACTTGGAAAAACCAGCTCTAGTTTTTGTTCAGGAGAAGGAGGGGTCGGCTGTGAAGGAAACAAATTCCTCCAGACACTCCTGGAGGCCCTAAGCTGAATACCAAAACCAGGGAGAAGGTGCAAGCAGGGAAAGGGGCTTGGGAAACAGAAGGCCTTCTTTATCTTAGTAGGGCCCACAGGAACTGGCAATCTTTTTATCAAACATAGACTTTAGAAGCAGCCCCAATGTACAGCCTCATCCATCATGTGATTGGGACAAATGGGTTTAGCCTTCATCTCCAGTAGCAATTAACTGCAGTTCACCCAAATGGTCTCAAAGTCCTTTGGGATTGTACGTACTCAGTACCTATGCATTTCCAGGAAGGGGTGAGGATGGCCTGTCACAAGCTTCAGTCAGTGGCTGAAGCATTGCCTGGTAGAGAAGCACCCTCTCCAAAAGCCCAGGAGTGAGGAGAGTTGAGTGATGCTACATCAGCCACAGGGAAGTTCCACGCACTGAGCCTTGCTGAATGAACTACCCTTGACAAGTCACAAGGAGACCACTTGCAGGATTGGTCTGAGGTGTCTTGGAAAATGTGGAGATAAACATGGAAAAAGGAAAGTGGAGACTAAAAGAGCTGGGTGTAGGGACCTTCCCCTGATGGGTCACAGGGCAAAAAGTGGGAGGCAATAGCATAGCTGGTGTGGGATGTCTGCACCTGAAGTATGTGAGCACAAATATGTTTCATGTGGAGGATTTGCAGGGCAGGAGTGAAGGGTTAGACTTTTCCAGGCAGATGTGAGGTAGGTATCTGAAGGCAAAGCTCATGGTGTTCTCTGGTGTGTGAGCAAGACCTTCAGCATCAGCCTCCTCTGTGCCTGGTGCTGGCACACACTAGTACTCTCTCACCTGCGCTGGAGCAGAAAGTTATTAGTCAAAATGCAAAGATAAAAGATTACAATGTGCAGGATTAAGTAACTGCACAGACTCCAGGCATCTGCAGGACACAGTCCTGCACCAGTCAAGGGAAGACAGACTGGCTGAGGATGTTGGGATAACGGGGCTTTTTCTTTACGACGGACTGATTCATTTTCAGCATGTGCAACGGGCTACCGGTATGTGGGTGTACGGGACTGCCCTCTCCTGGAGGAAATATGCTCCACTTTCCTCTTCCTCCCCTTTTGGCTTCCTTAGCCCTGCACTGCTTGCTCTGATGGTCAGAGTGAAATGCAGCGTGTGCCCTGGTACCCAACATGGGGAGTTTGTGCAGGAGGCTTTTTAAGAAAAAAATTAATCTTTTGAGACTACTGTCATCCCTCTGTCTTCACCACTGATGAAAAACTTTGTATTTTCTTAGTATAGATAAAGTATAGATTGAATCAGTGGTCTTTGTGTATCATGCAGGAGCAGTCTTAACCCAAAGCATTGTATGCCAGCATTGGTGTGTGGCCAAGAGCCATGGGATGGCTGCTATGCGTAGCAGTACAGAGAGCAGTACCTCCAAATACTGGGGGGAAAGCTGAGTCCTGGGAACGGGTCACTGCTGGGAAAGGAAGAATTCCTGCTGCAAAACTGACTGTGTAGGGTCTGCTTCTGGGTGTTCCATGCATCTGAGCTTCAACAGTGGCAAGCCAGTTGCAAAATATAAGCATCCTGCAGCCTTGCAGGGGAGCAAAGCGCCAACTCTGTCTTGAAAGCAGCAGGCTGGCATAAAGGTGGGCCTAAGCTGAATCTGACAACCAGAGGTGGCTGATGAAGAAAGACAGAGGGACAGAGCCTGGCAAACACTTACGCTTTTTAGGGTGCAGCTGCTGGAGCTGCCTGGGTCTACAGGCTTCAACTAAAACCACTCTGCTAAAGCTATCACCTTGGGAGAGCAGTCAGGCCACAGCCAGAAATCCCTCTTTGGCACTGGTGGGTGCTGTCCAAGCACAGAGAAGAATTTAGTTTATTCCCCAGCCTGCAACTGCCATTAGAGTATTTTAAGTCTGTGGTTTTATTGCTGTTCAGAGAGGGCTGGTTTTTACTTGTCTTAACATTGCCATGCTCTTCCAGATACAGGATAAAACAGTGCCACCCCACACCTTCAAGTAGAGTGCTGCTGTAGGGAGGCAGCAAGCAATCAGCAGAGATTCACTGAGGACTGTGATGCTGTAAAATAGCCTCTCTGCACAAGATACAGGGAGACGCTTACTGAGGCGACAGGGAAGCTATACATTTCTTTTTTCCAATCCATTAATCAAAGTGCCTGTGGTTCCCATTCCGGTGAGGCAGGTGAGACTCTAATAAATATTGAGCAGCAAACTTGATCCGTATCCAGGCTCTCAGAGCATTTTCATAAATAAGAAGTCGCAAAACAATAAAATAAAACAGTTCGCTTCCCAGACGCTACTCTGTGAGCTCTTATTTGTGGTTGCAGGGCTGTGCAGCTGGCAAGGTTGGCCAGGCTTTGGCTGGAGATGAGGAGCAGGATAGCTGAGACAGGCTCTCCAGGAAGAGGGAGTTTTATCTCCTCCCTCTGCTATTGATGGATCGTGTGCGACAGGGCCTGCAGCTGGATTATTCCCTGACGCTGTGGCTGTGGCAAGCCGTTTTCTCAATGCCCTCTTTGTACTGGCTTGATCTTATTACTGGTGATGGCCTTGGAGTCGATACAGAGTTGGTTTCACATCCCAGCAGAAGGCAAGCGGAGGAAGTCCTTCTCCAGGCCTGATGCTGCAGTCCTTGTTTGCTGAGTAGCTCCATCAATTTACACAGGACTATTCAGATACAGAAGCACTTTGTTATATTGCTGCTTTTTTAGGTACACCTTCCAGCTAACATGACTTTTAGTTTCTTTTCACCTGTTTCTTAGCCTGGTTTCATACAATAACATAGCTTCCATGCACACAGTACCTGGCTGTCTTTCAATCTTCTGTAATTACTGAATACGTTGACTTATTTCAGATAAACTGAAATCTTAAAGGCTGCTTACTGCTTATAGTTTTTGTGAAAACAGAAGGAAGTGACCTTTTTCATTCTGCAGCTGCATCAACTCAGCTATATGTCTGGACAACAGAGACTCTATCCAGAAGAAATGTTAGCAATGTCCTTGGTAGTGGGAAAAGCCTCACTTCCGGTGCTTAAGAACTTGCTAGTACTGTCGGCTTGCCAAGTGCTTTACTTCTTGCCAAGATGCCATTTACTACATTGGGATACTGATCCAGCAGGGCCCATGTTGTTCTTTGCATTTTTGACCTCATGATTTAGGGAAAAGTGAAGAAAATCCTGTAATGCCTCTGTCCAAAAGTGTGCTGATGTGTAATGGGGTGGGAAGGATGGAAGCAAGGAGGAGGAGAACAGTCCTTTGAAAATCCACTTAGGTCTCTGAAATCTTAGGATTTGATGGTTACTGTTATCCCACTCTGCTAATCAATCGGCAAGTGAACCAGGTCGTGTTATGTCAAGGGAGCTGGTGCTCAAGTAGTGCAGGTGGCTGGAGATGCTGAAACTGTTTGTGCTGCATTTTTACTTTGTTTGTTTGTTTGTTCATGTTGGTCTTGGTTTTGTTTTTTTTTTTTGGTGCCGTTTGTTTGTTAAATGAGGAAAGGTGATGTTTAGCTGACTTTCTGTTAAGTGTGTTGAGACCTCAGGATAAAGGTGCTCTAGGAATCAAAGTAGCATTGTTGTTACTGCTTCTCTATTATTAACATTAGAGGGCATAGTGCTTTGCGTTCGTTTTTAAAGACATCAATCCCAATGCTCTTTTTTGGGTTGTTTGGTTTTGTTTTTTGTTTTGGTTTTGTAGCAGAATCAATGCAACAGGTGGGTTTGTGTGATCTCCTGGATAGGTTCTAATTTGCCATCAATTTTGCTTGATTTTAGTGTAGGTGTGTGGTTGGGGAGATGGAGGGTGAAAGGCTGGGAGGGGGTGGGGGTTGCTTGTTGGTTTATGTCTTTCTGCAATGTTGATTTCAGTATGACCAGAAGCAACAATTTTGGCAAATTCCTGGGAAACTCCTAGCCTTGTAGGCTCACTAACTTGTAGGGAATTAAAGATGTGCTTTTGAAATTCCCTGAAAGTTCTTAAATGTTTTCCCGAACCTTTTGAGGTTCACCTAATTTAATATAGTACATTGGACTCTGATAACTGAGCATGAGCTTCAAAGAGGGTTTTATGTGACTCATTTGTTCAGGCCTCTAGACTGCCATTGGTGTCTGTGGAATTAAGAGTCTGCTAACATTCACATCTCTGGTTCTAGATGCCTTTCTGTCCTGCAGAGGGTTTGGTGTGAAGGAGGATAAATCTGGGACCTGTGTTGAATAGAACTGTTGGTTCTCACTCTTTTACATATGTGAGTAAAGGAACCAGCCCCCAGCATTCAGTGAAGTGCTACGCTCCCATTTGCTTTTGAGTAGCCTACAGCAGTGTACACAATTGAGGATTTTCCCCGGCTTTCTTTAGTACAGGCTACATTTGCACAGTGTATGAATTTGTAATAAGCATGTGTTGTTTGTTTAAGAACTTAAAGCCTATGCCAAAATTTTCTCTCCTTGGCTTTAAATGTGTGGCCTAAGGGTAGTTTTATTACAGCTATCAGTTGAATGGGAGCATGATTGTGTTTCCAGTGACCAAAGTTTTGAACTAGATGTGAGAGATGTCTTCAGTTTGTGCTATGTCACCCTAGGTACAGCCAGAGTTAAGAGAAGACTAGGTGCTTTAAAACACCTTTCACTTTGCTCTGTCAAGAACTTGAAGAGTTGGAAAGTGATTACCTACTGTGGAGCCTGCCTGGACAGGGTGACCCATGGCTCTGCCACTGATGGCACGAGCTGTGGATTGCTGCTTGCAAGGGAGAGATAAGTGCAATATCCTCTCTGGGGTGCTACGCTTCAGAGGACTTGCAGCATCACATTTTCCTTCTGGAAAATGAAAGAGCACTCTCAATTGCATTTCTAGCACCACTTCCCTCAGCACTCTAGGTTTCCCTTGGTGGTATCCCATCGAAGTATTGACTAGGGTGAACATTGCTTATCTTGGGAAATCAATGAGATGACAGCCTAAGGTACTGCAGCAAGAAGACAGGCAAGGAGATATGTATCTACCTCTGACTTTTTTCCACCTCAATAACTATGTTTCCGTAATCCAATGGCATTGTAACAATATGCAGTAATTACCGTGGCTGCATCCATCTCCTTTGATTTAATCAGACAGATATTATATGTTAAGTATTAATTGATTATTAAAAGCATATTTGCTGATGCTTTCAAATCCCTGTAATGACACATAAACAGTTATTTACTGTGCAGCTATTAAAACTCAGCAACTTGACTTGCTTTTTACAATCAGTATTTATTTAACATGCAGTGACCATCCTATCCCATTAAAACTAAATGTGTTAACTGTGTTTTGGGCATTTAATTTTAAAGCTTTTTTTTTTTTTTTTTTTTTTACCATAATGTGAAGTGATTACAAAAAGCTGTTGTCTTTCTTAGGAGGTATTCGATGCTACACAAAAAAATTGTAGGAGTCACATTTTGAAAGCCTGCCATGACATCACTCTGGGTCACGATCAACAAGCCATTATGGTGCCTCTAATAAAGTAGATTTTTTTTGATAATGCAGTGGTGTTTGAGTTTTAAAAACCCTGTATGACCTTATGTCCTCAGAGGCTGAACACCTCAAGTTATGTCCAAATTTCCTGAGACATTGGATATTGAGGGCTCCTTAACCAAGCAGAGTCCAGCTTTCTTATTTGGGAAAAGCAGATCTGCTCTTTACAACAGGTTTCAAGATGTTTAATGTCATAGGCAGTGTCTTAAGAGGAACAATTCTCTTGACATTACATTAACCTGCAGAAAAACTAGGCTACTTAAGAAAACTTTGAGTAGTTCACAACTGAACTGTCTCCTCTTGTCTTCCATTCTCCCTTTCTCATTGCTGGCTTGGGAGCTCCAGCAAATAAACTCTCAGTAGCTCCCTTACAGTCAGGAGAGCAGAGAATCCTGTAGAGGCCTAGTACTTCTCTGTAATGTAATTATGATCTTTGTGAAACATGGTGGTGGTTGCCTGGGCATAGGTGTGTTGTGCAGCTGTGATGGTGTGGGTGCGCACAGCTGGTTGTGAAGCAACTGGGACATGTCTCCATTCAATTCCTGTTAAGTCCCCTCTCTCCAGTCTTTTTGCTCCCTGGCCTGGAGCAGCTCAAGATGTGTTTTCTTTCCTTGCCAGAAGATGGTTGAAGTCGCTATGGTAGGGTGTGCGTTCCATCTGCCTGCCCTTTTTGGAGTCTGCAGAGCTTCCTTGCAATTCCCTTATGCTTCAAAGCAAATAAATAAATATTTGCAGAGTTATTAAAGATTTATTGAAAGTGCCATATATTTAAACCATCTTGTGAAAAAATAGATGACTGAATATTTATTATTTACATGTTGGGCATCCTCTATGTATTTATTTATTCCTCCTTAATCTGATCTGTGTTTTATAAATATTGCAAAAGACCCGTCAATAATAGAACAGGTTTTCATTAATCCAGAGGAATAATTAGAAGACGTTTAGGATAATATTGTTCTGAACAAATATTGCACGAGCCTGTGAAGAGGGATGTTTTGAACAACAGTTGTCATCTGTGTAGCTGGGACATAGACAAGCACCCCTCACCATGTCAGGTAGGAGCTGGTGAGCACCTTGGATTATTTCTGTGTGTTATCCTGCCTTCCCCGATCACAGGAACAAGTGCTTGCCTTACAAAGCCATCCTTGGAGGGACAAGCCTACTTCTCTAGCGGAGGACTGCAGCATTTAATCATTATCTTGTGAAGCAAGATGGTCTACTTGGGATCACTCTAGATTTGCATTTGGCAAAGAAGCGTGGCAAAGGCAGGGAGCTGTGCAATTGCCCTCACAGGTTTCTCAGAGCCCTTGCCCCATGCTGACAAGTCTACTGGTCAGTGTTAAATTCTGTCCAGGGCA
Source organism: Ceryle rudis (assembly GCA_033439905.1). NCBI lineage: Eukaryota > Metazoa > Chordata > Aves > Coraciiformes > Cerylidae > Ceryle > Ceryle rudis. The sequence continues at coordinate 16,271 of JAAGNO010017102.1, forward strand.
CATGTAATAGTCTTTACCAGAAACAATCTTGTGAGCTGGTGACTGCATTTTCAAAATGATAACAAGCTTCTACTTGTACTAATAGCTCAAGATCATGAGGAACCATCACCCAGAGCTGCTCATTCCTTACTCTTTCCTTACTGTTGCCTCAGTTCAGAGTTTTCTGTCTCCAATTATTGTGCTTAGAATCATAGTTAATTTAACAAACCCAAACATACCAAACAACCCAAACAAAAAAACCCACACCTTGCATACTGTGTGCGGTTCTGGGCCCTGCACTTCCAGAAGGATATTGAGGGGCTGGAGCGGGTCCAGAGGAGAGCAACAAGACTGGTGAAAGGACTGGAGGGAAAGTCTTATGAGGAGAGGCTGAGGGAGCTGGGGCTG
>JAAGNO010017102.1:18314-28704 GCA_033439905.1 Ceryle rudis
TAGAAGAATACCAACTCTAATTTTCAATCTTCATTTGCTATGCATTATCTCATGATCCTTGCTGAATTCAAGGCTGGACTATTTTAGGCATCCTAACTATACAGTTAAAGAGCTAAGGCATTGTGATTTGACCAATATCACATGTGATGGCTCCAGCAGAGCTAACAGTTGAATCTCGATCTCTAAGTATCTCCTGAGTTGCCAGGCAGAACGCCATCTTCCCTTGCTCTCTCATTCCATCTTTAATAGATTGACATTAAATCTATGCCTCCCTCCAAAACATGACTACCAAGATGAGCAGTCAAAGAAAGATGTACACCTAATTCTTGTCCTTGCTTTCAAAGTTCCTGTCTACCACTTTGCCATTCTCTAATTACCATTTGAGCTGCTTGTCAAATCTTTTCCCTGTGTGGCTTGGGAAGTAACATACAGCTATATTGCATTTTCATGTCATCTTGCCTAGTAAAGTGCAACTCTAGTTGGCCAGCAAGCACCTGGTCTTTCTTATGGCTTCCCCTGAGCGTTTGTTATGGCAGATCAGACAGCTGAAAAGGGGGCCATTAGCTGGATTGAAGGAGAATCCCGAAGAGTTGGAAGGTTTGTGACGATAATCTTAAAAACACAATGAACTTTTCTCAAAGGAATGATGGGAAGTTCTGAGCTTGTACAGGAGTAGGTTAGGATTTAGCCTGGCTTAAGTGGGATGGAAGACAAACTGTGCTTGCAGCAGGAGATGAGCAGGGTTTGGAATACAGAATGGGAGAGTTTGATCTGAAGCTTGTGAGTGAAACGTATTAAGCATATAAAAGAGCAGTGGACAAATGAGGACAACCTCTACAGAAGGACCATAAAGAGATGGAATGGAAAAATGTGTGACTTCCTCCAGGGACAAAAGGCCAAAATATAGTTGCCAGTGTGGAAACAGTAAAGACCTGCAAGATGCTTAGTGCTCCAATACAGCTCACAGAAACACTTTTGCACTGAAGGTCATCAGTCTTATGGACAGCAGGAGGGCTACTCTGTTAAGTAAGAACATGGCCCAGGAGCGTAATCCCTTACTGAGCTGAAAGCCCTTGGGTCCCATTCTCAAACTGGCACAGCAAGAGTAGGAAGAGCAGCAGAGCAGGCTGTCTTATATCAGGAAATCATATCAATCCATCAGCCAGGGCATGGAAAAGCTATACTGACTATGGATGCTTTTAGGACATCCATCTCATCTTTTAAGCCTGGTCCCACACCAACCTCTCCATCTTTCCTTTTCCTTTCCTCTGGCCATGTTGCAGCAGGCTGACTTCAAGCACCCAGTGATGTTTACTTTTCAGCCCATGCTGTGAGAGGATTGAGATGGATGTACCATAAAAGGTGGTGAATGACAGCAGGGCAGCAGTGGAAGGATAAGAAAGGAATTTCTCTTTTTTTAATTTTTTTTTAATTTTTTTTTTTAGGAATAGATTGCTCTGCCTATGAGGAAAATAGTAATTTTGGAAGTAGGAACATGTAGAATTTTTCAATTTTAATGAAAAAAATCAATTCCCCCCCCCCCCGTAAAAGAAGGGAGGGCAAACCAGTTGCAGAGGGCCCCTGCCATCTCCCTAGCATGGTGGAGGGACAAGCAATAAAGTAGGAGAAACTCTGCATAGAAAATACATCCCAGTGTGAAGCAGAGGAGACTCTGTGGGCAGAGGTACATTGGCATTAGAAGCTGGAGAGAACACATGTTGGCATATTCAATGCGTTGGCTTTTTTGGCAAATGGCTGAGCTTGGATTAATAAAATGTTCAGATAAAAATCAGAGTTTTATTAAAGTGCTCACACAGCGGCAGCGCCCGGCCGTGCTCCTGGAACGTGAGCTGGAAGCCTGCCAGCCATGCTCAGGAGTGCTGCTTATCATACCTGATAAGAAGGTCCTGCTGTGTGAGAGCGTGAAAGAGCGCGAGCGGACGAGAGGAGGAGGGGAAGCTGGCAGCAGCCCACTTGCTTCTTGGCCCAAGCCCTGGCCCGCAAGTGTTTGCCCCCTATATAAATCCAATGCACGTTGGTGGAAAAGCACACAGAGGCTTCCACGAGAGCAAACAAGGCCAATTGCTCTCACAGCAGCTCCCCTCTCCTTCATCCTCTCTGCCCTGCTCGCCATTCCACAGCTAACTCCCCACCGTATTTTAAACAAGACTTTCTTTACTTTGTCTCTTCTGTGTCAGCTCACTCAGTGCCAGATCTCAAAGCTAATTAAAAGGAGCACGGACTGGGCTTACATTTTTCCTTTAGTGAGCTGTTGGTAGAGCTTCTGAGCTGCCAGGAGTGGGGACTGTGAACAGCAAGTTGGTACCAGATAGGGAGTGGGGAGCATAAAACCACCCTAGCTCCTCTGAGCACAACTGGATGTCCTTCAATAGATAACATACAGGCCTGCAAATGCAGTCTCTCTGAGTCCTTCCTTACATGCTTTGTTCAGACTTTGTAGTGCACTGAACTCTTTCAGCCTGTTCCTACTGCTTTGTATTCACAGGCTGTGCCTACCATCCTTGTCTTCTCCACCATGTTGCCCTCTCTCACACTCCATGTATGGAAACATAGCAAAATCTGCTTTCTAAGAATATGAGGCTCCTCCAATTTCCTAACAAAAATAAGTATGGTGTATCTTGAGAAATGCTAGAGAATAGCCAGATAAAGTAAATGTTGAGCTTGTTGTATCACCAACTTAACCTCTATGAATTACATTTGTCCAGTCCTGGAACAGAAACTGTAACCTGTGACTTACCTGGTCAGTCGTTAAGCAATGTGTCACTAAGCAATGACACTTGATTTTTCAGGCAAAGGAGGAGGAAGCTGTTGATGAGTTAATTCATACATTCAGAAAAAATTGTAGATGATGGACATGATATTGGTATGACCATGCTGCTCTGCAATGATTTTCTTGGCCAGCTTCCAACATTTATTCTAAATGTGGTGTAGAGAAGAATAGTAGCCTTCAGACATCTTACTGAGACCATCCTTTTTGGTACAGTATTGTTTCATTTTTAAAACCACAATATGCTGTTCACCCTTTGTCTTTAAATGAAAGCCTGTTGTGTTCCTGATTTCAAAGAGTCTTAGACTAATATGCTTAGACTTAGTATGAATTAAAAGAGCTACCAGCCTTGTTGAATGCCTCCAGCATGGCATAATAGCCACCTGGTACTTGTTAACAGTTCCCAACTGTGTCTCCATCCTAGTACAGCATCTTGTGAGTCACCTGCACTGGATTATTGTGGAAGCTGTTCCTTCTGCTTCACTAATTCAAGTGTCCCAGCTAGGGGTAGTGCATGGGGAAGATGGTGTAGAAGGCAGCACAGGCCACAGGCTTTGCCTCATCAAGGAAACTGCTTTTAGCTCATCTGTGTAACCTTAACAAGGGCTGCACCCCCTGGGATAAATGATGCTGGAATTATTCTCCTTCCTCTCATTCTGCACCATTGTAAAATTTCAGATGAATTGCTGTCTTTTCTGCTTCTATCCTCTAGCATTCATGTTGTGTGTGTGCAAGCAGGGGGAGAGCTGTTAACAAGTTTGGGATTACTGTGTATCCACACCACTGCTCAAAGACTCTCCTTAAAGCTGGGCAACTTTCCAGCATCTCATCTGCCTGCCTGCTGCATCTAGCCCCTTACCTTCCACTTTCTCCCCTCTGCTGCCCGCCCCCTAAATGCATTTGTGCTGACGGGCCCATCTTTCCTCATCCACAGACAGGAGATGTGATTAGAAGGAATCTAATTTGTTTGGAGTGCTCTGGCGACGGAAGGAAATTATTCTGCAGCAATATTTGCAAATGCATTCATCATGGAGTCCCTGGCAATCCGTCACTATGAGCTGATGACTTTGTGATCTTCATGAAGGTCTGATTAAAAGTGCTTTCTAATGATCAGCCCAACTTCCCATCCTGCTCCTCCTGTTGTGCACCTAGATAAAAGGAAGGAATGAGGATAGAGGCCAGTCATGTACCTTCCATCCTTTGTGTCTCCTGAACCCAGGCCTAGACATAAATGCCTGGTTGTGTGACACTGAACTGCTACTGCAGCCTGAGGTCCTTCAGTTCTTGGTTTTCCTCCTTGTCCAATGGCCTCATAAAGAATCAGCTTTTTTTTATGCTCATTATATTTGAGTCTTCTGCCGTGCCCAGAGTGAGGAGCAGATTTGCATAAGCCCTGGAGCTCTCTGGACCAGAAATACAATCTCAGATACTTTCTCAACTTGACTGTCTTGCAGATAGTAAAATTATGTGTACGGATCCTTCCCAACACCAGAGCTTGGTCCCAATCAAGAAATGCAGCAGAGGGAGATCAGGGTCCAGTGAAACAGAGCAACAGATTAGGTGGGGCTTACATGGTGTAGCAGGCCCTCTCCAGCAGCACTGTCCTGAATGTTGTGTGGCCTCATGGCTTTTGTTTTATTCTGTAATCCCTTGGAACAGTTCACAAACCTCCTTAGCCAACCGTATTTGGTGTGGGCATACAGAATAGGAGGAAAGCTGGGATGTTGCCCTGCAAAGACAGAGGCCCAAGGCCAGCCATGGGAGAGGAAAGAGAAAGGGGCAATTACACAAATCGTGTGTTGGGCATGTGAGACTTGGCAGATTAATCTGACATTTGCAAGGGTTGAGGAAGGGGCATGCCCCCATAGACCTTACCTTTGCATATAGAACAAAGGGCAAGTATGGACATCTTGCTTTGTGTTGTGTGTAATGTTTGTTCTAACTGAACTAAATGGGCTTGTTTATGTGGTGAATTCATGTGGAAATGGCAGCCCAAACAAAGCAGGTAGAAAACCAGGACAGGGTAGGGCTAGAACACCATAAACAGTGCTTCTGGTATACTGAGTAGCATACCCAATATGTATGACCCTGGACTTCCACTCATGGCTATGTCTGTGGCCTGAAAAAACTGGGTAACTAGTTGTCTCTCAGACTTGTGTATTTGAGTTGGTGAATTCAAACCAAATGTGCTGCTGCAGCCTTGTGTAATAATTTTTCTATCGAGCACATATTTTGATGGGAAGGTATTTCATTTCTAGGTGTTGCAGTGGGTCGTATGCAGTAGCGGGGCCATTCCCATGCTTCTACTGATTTCAGTTCAGGTTGTTCTGTTGGGACCCCTGTCCTCCTGCTATGGTGTGTACTTCCCCAGATTTGCAAAATACAGCTTTCCACCATTTTGTAATCTGCTTCCCTTTTTCTCTTGTGGGTGCCCTTTAACTTTGAAGGTCTGGGTGACATTTGCTTATTTAGCTTTCTTCCACCATGGCTTGGCACTGTGATTATCTTCCTCCATCTGGCTTGTGAATGTGACTCAGACTCCCTGTTGTATTAATAAGTACTAGTGTTCAGCTAATGTAGCAGTGTACTAATAAGCTCCGCTGCAAGACTAATTCAGTGTCACCCATGGCATGTTCTTCTCATTGCTGCATCTTGTGCAACCCCTGCAGAGTTATCTTTGAAGGCTGGTGTCTCTGCTTTACTACTGTACACTGCTAGTTCACCAGTTCAGTTTGGTTTAGTCTAACCTCTAAATGTGAGTCTCTAGTTAAAGGTTACCTCACTAAGTATATCTTTATTTTGTAAGGCATATAGGAGGAAAATTGCAGCACACCATAGAAAAGTGTGGAACTGTCACCCTCTTTGGACAGGTTTCCCCTCGCCTTGGAGGTGGGGAGATCACTCAGAGAGGCCACATCTTTATGCTTGTGCTGGAAACACTTGCCCCACCAGATATCACTACAACTCATTGTCTAACCTGCTATCCATTCAAGGCAGTTTAGGCCTTCTTCATGTCTTAGCTGGGCAGTTGAGGGGCTTTCTGTGACACCTCGGGTAGTCTCCAAACACCTTGATTTCTCCGTTCATGAGGAAGGTATTAGAGGTGACTCTATGCTTCCTTGCCTTCCACAGGGTACAAAATATTTCTTACTGACATCAGCAGGAGACACACTCCTCTCTTGCTTTGAAGAAAGAGCTTAAGTACACAGCCTGCTTATCTTGTACCTGATGTCCTCTGACTTCTGTGTTTCATTCCCCACTCCTCTTGCCCAGAGCTATGCTTGCATTAGTCATGAGGGTCTTGACTCCTGGATTAGAACTCATGCACAGCTTTCTCTAATAATGAAGCTGTCTGTCCTTTCAGCCATGTTCTGTTTTATGGACTGGAGGATCATGATGACTGATGGAAAAGAAATAAAATTTAGGAAGAAAGTGACACTATACCAGAGAGAAAGGGTTAGACAGTGCAGTAAACCAGGCGGCCAGTAGGAGCTCTAACCTTTTTCTAAACTGGCTATCTGTATGAACCAGCATGAGGTTAAAGAAGCAAATGTCTCCACATATGTGGACCTGCAATGGATGCAGTAGCAGCAGCATCTGCACAGTAACATTGACTGTTTTCTCCCTGTTGCAGATTTGAGTTCAGCATCATAGGTGACACTTTTAATGTCAGAAACTCTGCATGTTTTAAAACATAAAAATGAAGGTGCAATGTAAATGCCAATGAGGAAAGCTGCCAATTTGTTTGGACATTAGGCAACCTTGCAGTTCCCAGACACACACCAGTGGGCATCTGCTAATGCTTTACCTGTTGCATATGCAGTCTTTTAGCTAAAAGTTGTTATGCAAGGCATATCCTTGGTAAGGTTCTTCTAGCAAAAGTATTAGTGCTTGATTTACTATGCGCTACCTTCACATGCCTTCCAGGGAAAAGGAGCTAAGGACTGATCAGTTTTTCTCAGTGGAGAAGGATAGAGTGCTATCGGGTGGTGGATGTGCAATCAGGGCATGAGTTTGGGAAATATCCTTCAAGAGACAGCACTTTGCGAACCTGGACACTGGGGTACACTGAACAGAGGAGCAAACAGGAAAGCCATGTTTCACCAGAACCATTCTAGGTACGGTGTGAAGCCCAGAGTGACAAAGTGAGCAATGTGTAGAGGCAGGGAGAAGCGTATGTATCTAAAATAAAAATTAAATAGTCTAGCAATAATTCAGCAACCCCCCATTTCCCACCCACTCAATCCCTTGCTGGCAAATATTTCTAGCTACAATATCATCACTGCGTGGATTTAATTTAAAGAATGACTGTGCAGCAGAGTTAACTTTCCTACGAAGTTTGGAAGTTAGATGTTTCCCTTGGTCCTGAAGAGAAAACCCAGACAGAGACACTAATTTTGCTGTAAGTCTGGCACTGAAATACAATGTGTTAAGTTGGGCTGTGGATCTTCACTCTTGATCAGATAGAACTTCTACCTCTCATATGCAAAATGACATTAGGGCACTGGATTGCAGAACAAAATTTGGTAGACAGGTTCTCAGGTCTGAAGCAGGAAGCAGAAGGATGCACTCACTCTGCAGGGTTTCCCACTGTGCACTAAGCATTTCATTTATTTATGGAAGTACAGTTTTCTAGAGAGCTGTAAGGACTATCAAAGCCACATGTGTTTGATTACAAACTCGGGGGAAAAAAAAAGTTTGTTGAAGGTTTTATGTGCAGAAAATATTCCTGTAGGGCAAAAGAAACATAGGTATGTTAATGGTTGGACTCAGTGATCTTAAAGGTCTTTTCCAACTGAAAGTGGAATTCTATCAAAATGAACATTTGAGGGGGGTGGGGAACAACAACAGTTCTGCTGGGGAAAAAAAATGGGTTTTCCAAGGCAAAATTTGAAACAAACACTTTGTTTCAAAAATCGTTTTGACTGAAAATATTTCATTTCTGTTTCTCAGATCAAAAAAGGAGAAACAAAATGATAGCTCAAGTGGAAATGTCACTTTGTCACGTATGCTTTTATTCCTTTCCCAAAAAAAAAAAAAAGTAAGAATATGACATTTTAAAGCAAAACAGAAGAAAAGAAAAAGTCACTTTGAATATGTTCCAAACTTCAGCAGGAAAACTGACAACTTTTTGACAGAAAGGACTATCTCCAAAGATTTTTCAGCCAAAATTTTGTGAAAGAAAATGTTGATTTTTCCCAGAGAGTTTCTGAAAAAAGGAGGTAATACATCTTAGGAATTGGGTGTGGTACAGGGACTGCTCTGAAGTACTTCATCTGCAGAAGAATATTATCTGTTGATTTTTATTTTTCTTGTGAGAGAGTGACAAAAAAGAAGGTGGTTTGCACCATGGATGTCTAACTAAAATAATCTACATCCCTACATAGATAGAGATGGGCTGCTGCCTGCGCACCCATCCCTGGCACAGGAGGGCGCAGAAGAGAAAGTGAAGAGAGCTAAATGTGCTTTTCCTATGCTAAAGAAAGCTCAAGGGTTGAATTCAAGGGTAAATTCACAACTTTTGCTGAAGCACTGTCCAAGTTTTCCCCTGGAAAGCACTGTTTCCATGATACTATAACTGTGAAGGAGGTATGGTGAAATGCTTAGTTTCAGGTACACTCGAGTATTTTGTTTTGGCTGGTATTTCACAGAACTACAGACATGCTTGCTAGAAAGGATAACTGGAGCTCACAAAGTGTGGCCTACTCTTCAAATCCAACTACTGCCAACACCAGATCAGCTCACCATGGCTTTATCTAGCTGAGTCTTTACGACGTTGCAGGTTCTACAGCCTCTTTGGGTAGCTGCTATGCCCTCCCTGGTACAGAAGTTTTTTCATGTGTCTAGACTGGGTCTCTGTATTTCAAACAAAGTCCGAGTGGTATCAGCAGAAGCTCCTTGTCCTTATCAAAGTAAGGGACTTCAGCCAAACCAAAGCAAAAGATTTTTCCCTCCTCCTAAACAAATAGTTTTTCCCAATATTTTTATTTGACAGGAACACCTCTCATCTGAGCGTGTTTCTTTCCTGGCAAAAACTGTGAACTTGTGAAATTTTTCCTGAAGAGAAGGAAAGGTTTTGACAAGCTCTGACAATATGATGATTTTAGGCATAAGCATAACGGTACATAGCAATCAGAAGCTGAAGGCGGACGAATTTGTGGTAGAAATGAGGCAGAAGTTAAAAAGGACGATACCAGCCGGTCTGACTAGGTCTATGGTAGACAGACAGTCCTTCAGCTGGAGTGTTGTAGTCAAAACTGGGTACCTTTTGAAGAGATGATGTAACACAAACAACTATTTCCACTGAGTGCTGTAGTTTCTGAATGAGTTGTTTCCCAGCCCATGTTATCCTGGAGGTTATATTAGCCCAAATGACCCCTTCTGGCTTTAGACATGGTTCCTGTAGCAATATCAAAAGGCCTTAAGTGGTGATTGGGACACTGTAAGTGTATACAGCAGTCCTTGCCCCCAAAGGTCAGCAATCTGGGATTGAGTAGCAGCTAATTTCAGACCTGATTCTTTCTATCAAGGCCTGTGAAAGAAAAGAGCCTGAGATGGGGATGGAGTTAAGGGGTAAGGGTCACTGGAGAAAGAGGCAAGGGTGGAAAGGGTATGTTTGACAGAGAGCAGTAAAGGCAGGGAGGCATGGTGCTGCATGAATCTGAGGGAAGGGGTGAAGGAGACGGGAGAGGCCCAAAGCAGGGGGTGGTGTGGGGCTGAAGGGTGGTCCTTCAGAGGCTATATAGGCAGTAGTGTTTATGAAAGCAAACACTGAAGGTATAGCTGTGTTTTCCTTCTGACTTCTTCAGCTTACTATGGGGTCTGGATTTTGTGGTTTGTTTTGGTTTGGTTTTTTGAGGGTTTTTTTGTTTGTTGGGTTGTTTGGGTTTTTTTTTGTAGAATAGTTTGGATTGGAAGGGGCCTTAAAGATCATCTCATTCCAACCCCCCTGCCATGGGCAGGGACACCTCCCACTAGATCAGATTGCTCTAAGCCCTATCCAACCTAGGGCTTTGAACACTTCTAGGGATGGGGCATCCATAGCCTCAGGACAACCTGTTCCAGTGTCTTACCATCCTCAGAGTAAAAAACTTTCTCCTAATTTCTAATCTAAATCTACCCTCTTCCAGTTTGAAGCCATTACCCATGAACCTATCACTACAAGCTCTTGTAAAAAGTCCCTCCCCAGCTTTCTTGTAGGCTCCCTTTGGATACTGGAAAGCTGCTATAAGCTGTCCCTGGAGCCTTCTCTTCTCCAGGCATTTTTCCTTCTTATCTCACTCCTTTCCTTTCTTTGCTTTTCTCTTTCAGCTTTTCTTTTTCTGCTAGCAAGCTCCAAAAGCTCAAGCTGGTTTAATGGCAGCTTAAATGCCTTTGATTAATTTTCTGAAACCAGGTTTGTGAGGGCCAGGGCTGTTTACATTGCTGTGCCTGTTTGATCCAATGAGATAGTTCAGCAGCCTATGGGTATCCCTTTTCTAGTTCTACATAGATGGTGTGTATCTCTGTCCTGAAGATCAGAGAGAGGCGAAAAGAAATCCTGGGAAAATAAAGAGTAAATAAGCAAAAGGAAGAGTGGTCAGCAGATAGACCTGGAGGATG
>JAAGNO010017102.1:32472-54425 GCA_033439905.1 Ceryle rudis
AAAAAGGAAAAAAAAAAAAAAAAAAAAAAAAAAAAGAAGAGGAGAAGCCTTACAGAGATTTAGGTTTTGCACATCAGTGAATGAGCTTTGACTCTGGCTTGCCCAGTGAGGAGGAGGATGCTTTATTCACTCAGTGCTTTCTCCTGCATGAGGAGTAGTGTGTGGAAACCTCTCTCGGAGCACGTTCCAGCCTCAGCACCTCCCTTTAGGCAGCAGAGACATGACTGGTACCCTTCAGCACACTCCTACTTTGGGGCTTCAGCCAGGATGCAGCAGGGTGAGACCTCCCAGTTACTCCAGTCCCTGCCTCTCCCTGTGAAGAATGCATTAGGAAATAAGGTGCAGAAGCAGCTTAGGGACATCTCGGAGCTGCTCCAGGCCTGTCTGTTTGCAGAGGCAGGTAGATCAAGGTTTAGGGCATGATCCTGGACACAGGAGAGCTCCCAGCTACTCCTGAGGGCTGTGGAGGAGCTGAGGGTAGCTGTACTCCCAGCCTTTCCCAGCAGGAGGCACATGGGAGAAATGGTATAACGGAGCTGGCTTTGTGAAAGGCTTTCATCTCCTCGGAAATTCTCCTTTCTGTGATTTCCATGCATGCCCACTTATCCCATTATCTGTGTCAGGAGGAAAACAGAATCATCAGCAGTCGTGATTTGTATCTCTGAAGATTTTCTTCTCTGTGCTTAAGCAAAATCCCCTCTTAACCACTTCTTGTCCTTGCCTTCATAGGTTAAAGCGTTTCGGTTCATCATTTTTCTTACATTCTTTCCTTACTTTAAAGTTCAATCCTGTTGCTGCCTCTTATGGCTGCTTTTCTTAGGCTCCCAGATATGACCTAACATGGAGTCTAATACTACAGTATACTTAGACCTGGATCAATAAAGCTTTTAGATGCCTAACTCCTCACTTTGGTGCTTTACTCCTTCACATCTTCCCTGTGGAGCTGTAAAATTCCCATTTTACAGAGCGGCACACTCAAGTTAGGAGTTTGCTGATGCTAGCAGAGGAAGCTGTGAAAGAGCTGCAAACACTGCTCAGTGGCTACTCTATTTGTGTTGAGAACCTTAAACTGTCTCCCTGCATGCCACAAGATACCAACCATTGCTGTGAAGAGATTTTGCAGGACCTTCCTGTTACCCCACAGCTGTAGCTGTGATCCCTGCCACTGGAGTTGCTCAAGCATGACCTTCAGAGGGAAGTACCATATTCCATCCAGTGATGACTTCACATACAAAATCTAGATGACACTACTCTCATATTCTGGGGGACCTGAAACCTAAGTCAGGTTTTACAGCTCAGCCATGGTCTATAATGGCTGCTGTTGATGATGGCCAGATGTCTGCTCTGCCTCTGGGAGTTTAGGCCAGCTGCCTGCTCTTTCACCCTCTGACAAGTTTGGGTCATAGTGTTTACTGTAGCATCAAGCATGTGCTGGGTGGCCTGAGATGTACTGATCTGATAAAGACACAGCAGAAAGGTTGGGCATTTTCATATATTGTGTTGCAGTGAGGTGCTTGCTTTGAAATGGGCAAGTGAAGAATAGGCAGGTATAAATAAAATGTACGTAGCGATTACAGAATATGAATGTGTTTGCAAAGATTAGAGCAAAATCCAAGGTGCCTGTAAGTCTGTAGTCTCTAAGTCTATTGGAATCAGGCTTTGCTTATAAAAATGCTGCATTTGAGGACAGCAGCAAAGCACCAGCTTAGTATTTATTCTCAGCAAACAATACCTTGGTAATAAAGTTTTCTTTTTGCTTTGTCTTGTTTTCTTTTTTGTTTGTTTGGTTGGTTTTTCTCTTGTTTTGTTTGTGGTTTTGTTTGGGTTTTTTTTAAGCCTTTACCTCATGTTTCAAAGACACAAGCTCCTTAGCACTTCTTACACGTGAGTAGTCCTGGTGTTACCTACAGCAGAAGTGATCTCACTTGTAGTTATGCTGTCTACCTGGGAAAGGGCTGCCCCTGTGGCTGGAGGTGTAGTTTGCTAGATGGTGCTACCGTGCAATTATGCAATTCTTTTCTAATGAGATCGTTAGGAGTGCAGTGCTTGTCGCTGATTAGAAGTTCCTAGAATAGAACTTGCTATTTTCTCCTAATTACTTTATATAACAGGGTAATTCACAAGGAAAGTAGTTCATACAAATTATATGGATTTAGGGGATTGGTTTCTGGGTCCCTTTTTTTTTTTTTTTTTTTTTTTTTTTTTTTTGAGGCACTACCACAACCTTTTTGTATGACATTTGGGTAAGTCGCTTAATATTCTCTGCAGCCAAGATCCTCAAAAAGTAAATAGACACGTAGATCATTAAGTATCTAATTATCTTAGAGGATATGAACTTCTGTTCCCTAGATGCCAAATGGGGGGATAACTTCAGAGATGCATGTAAAGCCCTTTTGGATACCACAGTAAATATTAGAAAAGCCAGTAAATAGCAGCATGTATATTATAAAACTATTTTACTGGAACTCAATCTGTTGCCGTAATATTGATTGTCCGTGGAAATTGTTAAGTTCTTTATAGTTCAGAAAGAACCAATGCTAAGTCACAATCAAGTGATCAGCCTTTTGAGCACAGGGGGTGCAAAGACTGCATAAAATGAGGCAAAGCTAGGATCAAGTCTGCAGCCTTTTTTTGTTGCTGTTGTAGCTGGCAACAGTTTCCTGCCTAAACCTATGCTTTTTAACTTGGGCCACCATTTCTTGTAGCTGGCTTTTCTAATGAAGCAGATAGGATGTGGGAGAAGTTGACAGTAAAAGACCCAAAACATGAAGCAAGTGGATAAAGAAGTAAAATAGAAGAGAAACAAAATGAGCTGGGAAGCACTGATTCTATATATTTATATATAGCAGGTATATATAAGGGGGTTTATATATCTAAATCAATGTTATATTTATTTTCATGTATTTATAGATATATGTAAAGAATGCTGGACAATCTTATGATACTAGCTGAGGTATTTGTTCCAATGGAAAGTGTGCCCAGTTAGTTTGATAACATCAAGGTCGTTTGTTAATTATGTGGCTTTATCAAAAATCTTGTTGAAAGTACTGACTTTCCAATGACATCCAGCTTAACCTGTATCCCTCTTAAGAGGAAATCTTAGCAGACAGTCTAAGACCTTTGGTCAAAACTGTATTGCTTATTTAGGATGTAATACTCTTGCAGTCAGAGCTGCTGTAACCTTGAACTTAAAGCAAGATAGTAGAATTTACCCTCACCTGCTCAAAGAAGTAAACAATAAGATTAGGCCTATAGTAGTAACAGAAGCAATGCACTTGTGATTGGGAGTATAGGGCACCAAAGGACCTCTTTGGGTCATCAAATCCAGTCCTCTGGTATTACTGGCAGCCATGTCATAATCCTTTTCATAAGCTTTGAGACCATGGAGGAACATTGGCACACATTTATAACAATCAACACTCCCTGCTCTGAAGGGCTTAACACCTAAACCCCCCCTGTCGTAAACAGATGGATGACACCAAGAAGGGCCCTGGGGGCTAGAGAGGACAGAAGTGATGATAGGTAGGTCTGCTTAGCTGTGGTAATTGAGAGTCAGAGGAACTTACTTGCTAGCAACATTATTCATAACCTACATATTGTGTCTCATGTGGCAGGTTTCTGAGCCCAGGTTTCTGAGTACGGGTTTTAGCACACGAACTAGAAGGACAATATGGTGGTAATGTGCTTCTTGGACTTCTACAGATAGACAGGAACTGATGAAAAATGCCTTGGCTTGGTAATGCATTATTTCTCCTAGTAAAAATTATGAGACAAAGTTGCATCCTACCTCTTAATTCCCAGACTCTTTCTGCTGTAGGACATTAGGATGTTACAACATGGAATTACAGCTGAATATTTCTAAGACGTTTTCTTGCCTACTATCTGTCCACTATGGCCTCAGCTTTCTCAGATGCCAGCTAACAACATGCTGTAATCAGTCCTGCTTTTGCAGTGGTTTTGCTTCAGTGGGAGTGGATCAAACCCATAAGGAGTGTTCACCATCTCCAGATCGGTTCATGTCTCAGGATGCATGTCTTCAGGGCTTCCACTAAAGTCTACAGACCCTTTCTTGAATATATCTCAGGGAAGAATTTAGTCCAGAGTGCCTTGATTTCTCTTGCTTGAAATCCTGACCCTCAGGACTCTATTTCTGTGCTGTACTTTCAATTTGCAAGCTAGTTACTCTTTACTGATGAGCTTTCCTCATCTTGACTGTCCTGACCTACTCTCGCTTCCCTTCAAAGGGCGTTAAATAATTAAATAAATGCCAGCAACACTTCTACCTAACTATTGTTCTTAAGCACTAAATCACTCACACATTAATTGAAACTTCCTCTTCCTTCTCTTTTCCCTCCAAACCCCAATAAGGTTTCTGCCTTCACTTGCTTTCATGGGTCTTTTTTTTCCCCTGTCTTTTCTTTCACTTCAGGTGTTCTCAGAGGGCACCTAAAGTTCTTTGGCTATGCAGTTTTGAAATGTGCAATTTGGCAGCAGTATGAGCCTAGGATTGAATTAAATTACTTGAGGCACTCTGATTTTTCTTTTTATTATTAAATTATTTCTTTCAAAGTTACTGCAGAACATTCCACTTATTAATTTTTTACTATTATTATTAAATGAAAGGAAGAAAAGGGGGGTGGGGGTGAAAGACATAAAACTCATGAAAATCTGGAGTCAGGACTTGGTTAGTTTTTTGGGTTTTGCTGTTCCAGACTTCTCTGTGGTTTTAAAACAAGCTTCTTCATTTAGAGGGGATGTGAAGCCTCATGGATCTCCTGTGCTTTTGGCATGTATTCAATAGCACACTAGTTTAATGCTTGTAAGAACAGCCAAAGCTTATTTGAGCCTCACTATTGTCTGTTAAGGATCCCTCAAATTCACATCATAGACTGTCATGGAAAGTACGTATGCCAGTTAGACAGATATTTGTATTGTCAAAGAACTTGGACCCACTATGAGATGAGGCAGCACATACCGAGAGTCTAATCTTTAGTGCTAGAGTTCAAAATACCCAATTCCTAGAAAGAACTGGAGGAGTAGAGTGAAAGTGCTGGGGAATAGGGTTTTGTTATTGATGATGATGGGAAGCCCATGTCAGTTGTCAGCACCTGGGCAGTGGTGGAGAAAGGTGAGATTTGGTGGTTTTTTTCTTGGGTTGTCCCTTTCCCACTGCTCTAGATGGTCAAAGGAGATGCATTTTCCAATGTGCTCACAACAGAGCAGTTCAGCACAGTTTTGATCTTGGCTCCCTGATGGCTTTCAGTATTCCAGAAAGGAACTGGGCTGTGAAGCAGTCCTGCCTTCTCTTTACTGCCTTGTCAGAAAGGTGTCTAGATCCAGCATGTGAGTTACATTTTAAAACAAGTATATGTCATCATCTTTAACAGCATTCTTAAGATGAAGACGGATGGTCTCAACTCTGCTGTGATTGTGTTAGGATGTTGTAATGCTTGTGATAGCACCAGCATTCTCAGGGCTGTGCACAAGGTCTTATCCTGCATACAGTGGCTGTGCCTTGTGGTCAGGGAGAAGGCAGAAGCTGGCTTGACCCAGAAATAGGTACTTGTAATGTTTTTTTCTCTAGAAGCTGACAGGACAGAAAGACAGTATTATTGTGCTGCGTCAGAGATGCAACAGCTCCCCATGTTTGCAAATCATTGCTAGTCCTTTGAAAAGGTAAGAGGAGACCCCTTCTCTTGAAGATAGGTGTGTCTGTTTGCAGGTGGGAGGGATGGGATGGGTCCAACTTTGGCTCCACCAGGACTATAAGTTACTGGGGGCTCCAGAGTGCCTGCACTGTTAGCCCTGGGCAAAAACAAGTCATGGGTGCTGTTGGCTGTGTGATCACAGCACTGGGTGCTTTGTGCCACCAATTTGCTGTGATTCATCCACCAGTGCAGCTCTGTCTGAAGGGAAGAGGCGTAGTGACCCCCCTGAGATGCGGACTACCATTAGAAAGCTTTCCCATGGAGATGGCTGGAGCTATTGAGAGTTTCTGAAGGAAAAAACTGTGCTGTAAGCAGCTAAGGAAAGAAGGATAAAAGAAGGTTAGAGATTAGTGCCTTTTGCTCTTTTTTGTTCTCTTTCTCGTTGTGCTCCACCCCTTCTTTCAGCTGTTTCCTCATAGATATTTTGAAAGCCAATCTCTGTGCCATTGACTTTCTCATTAAAAAGTTCTCATCAGCTCTGTGTGCTATTCTGTCTGCACCCCCTGAAGCCTTTCTCTTGAAGTGACCCAAAACTTCTGAACTAAATAAATAAGAGTTGCCAGAAATGGGTGGACTTAGATTTTGTATCTGTAATCCTATCTGTTTGCATCAATATTTGGTATTGTTTCTCATCAAGATGCTGCCTTCTGTAGGAGTTATTAAATTGGAGAAATGTGATCATGGTTTTATTTAAAGAGGAAATAAGAAATGACCTGTTTCATCTCCTGTTTTCCTTGAAAGTAGAAGGACATCTGTGTGCATGTGTGTGAGAGAGGGAAAGGAGACCGACTGGCTTGAAAACACGTTCCTGGTTTGTTTACTATAATTGATGAGGAACAGTTTGACCTGGAGAATCAATCTCGTGTCTTGCTCCTGATAACTCCAAAGGACAGGAGAAATCAGAAGGAAAAAAAAAAAAAGAAAAGAAAGAAAAAAGGAAGCCACTGAGGCAGATGGAGGGAGGAATAAACAAGGGGCAAGGGTAGGAGAGGCAGGAGAGAGGAACAAGCAATCAGATTGTCCCAGTTCACTGCATTCCTTGAAAGATGCAGCAGTGCAAACCTACTCTATTTCCAAGAACATAATGTGAAAATTGACCATTGGATTTTAATTTAAACATATTTCAGAAAGCAAATGGGTTTCCTTAACCAGAATTTATATGTGTTTTCCTTGTCCTCCTTAATTTTCCACTTTTTACTGGAGTATTTTGAAGAGTAAATGTTTTAGTTGTGTTGGCTTTTGTTTCCTTACTTCTCTTATCACTATATCGAAGAGAATTCTTGGATGTGTATTTCTTTCAGTACAGATGCATTTTTGGTGGTATTATTTTGCTGTATCTTTCCCCTTTTGTCAGCCCAAGCTTTTTAAAACTGCCTGCTCAGCTATGAAAGTTTTATAAGGAAGAGGACAACATGGTCAGAACTCTGCAGATGGTGGAAAAAACAATATAATCTTGGTATCAGGGCCAGCTCTTGCTTTGGGGATAGCCATCCCCCATAGAACTTTACAACCTTCAGTAAAATCTTCAGACATATTTCCCTCTTGTGCTAAGTGTGGACAGTGTGAATGCTATCACCAAGCATGGCACCACAGTGTGCTAGAACAGAAAGCACCCTGCACCTGTCCAGCAGCCACAGGGGGGATTTCAGTGTCCATCCCAAATTTTGCAGAGGCAGGCATGAGGCAATTCATGCTGAGGGCAAAATGAGGAGCATTAGGTGAAAAAGTACAAGGTTTTTTATGAGGTCACTTTTTCTACTTTCCCACCTATAACACTTCAGTAGTCTTTTCTTAGTAGTATCATCTTGATAAAAAAAAATAACCCATTCTGTTCTTGGTTTGTATGATGCTTCCTGATATCCCCGTTGTGTTATATGCTTGCCTGTGCACACAGGTCTTCTGCAGAATTTTATACTGAGATCCTTACCAGCTAAGCAGCAATGGAGACACCACTGTATCATATTGAATCATCCCCCTGTGGTTTTAATGTGGCCCATGTAAGAAACACTATTTTATGAATGTTTTATGTGGAGTATTAATTTTTGCCTTGCTGTGTCCATGGGTTCAAACAGACTGCAAAATGTGCAGTGGCTGCATCTCTAATGGAGTGTCTGTTAGATCAGAAGGCAGAGTTAGTTTCTTCAAATGAAGTGAAATAGATTTGGGTTGGAACAAAGATTGATTGAGTTGGGGAAGTTGAGAAACACCAGTGGAATATATTTATAAAGGTTTCCAGGAAACAGTAAAGAACAAAACAAAATCTACTTGAAGTACTATTTTGGAATGAGTCCTAGGAAAGGCAAGCTCGTGGGCAGAGTGCAGGGGAAGCAGTCAAAGAAGTATAATGGAACATGCATTCGTTCTGTACTGAGATTTTTTACTTTGTCACTTCAGTATCCCTTCTGGAACATGCTGTGTGGGAATATGCTATTGCTTTCTGCTAATTAAAACATCTGGTACTACTTTATAGAACTCTGGCCTTTAGAATAGTGGGAAGCAGGGTAATGCATTTAATCCTGAATAGTTTGATTTGTTATCTATTTTGAGCGTAGGAGCAACTATCCAGATTACTTGCTGCTTGGACTGATTCACAAAAAGAGATGGGTGAAAATGTTTCATATGTAAAGACCTAATCAGGGAGAATGTTAATGAAATCCTGATCTCAGGTAAAAAAAAAAAAGGAACTGTTTTTCAGATCCCTTTGCTGTTCAGTGGAGTTGAGATTTTGTTTCCTCTTGCTAGCTTAAGCAACCTTCAGCCCGGTCGATAGAGAGAATGGGAGACATTCAAAAGCAGGGTGCTGTAGAAAGTGGCATGCATGCTTCCTCTGGATCGATGCTGAATTAATAATCCAGTGCAGTGTAAGAGGATGCTGTAGTAGCGCTTTAAGCACAGTACTTTCTGTTGAGAAATAAAGGCAGGTGGGAAGTGGTTCCTTGTGAGTCAGTCCTGAACTTCTGCCCCATCTTAATAACAAGCTGGGTCTGGAGTAAAACCTTCCACCAAGGAGGTGTGTTGTGGTGAGCAGCAGCTGAGGAACTGAAGGGGCATTTATCTCCATAGTGGCAGCATTTGACTCTTTGTGGTTTCCACCAATCTCCTTTAAAGGCATTGATCGGCCCTGTCGGCACGATTAGTGGAAGCGGTCATGCAGAACGTGTTTGTAAAAATGTTCTTAAAAAATTCTTCTTGAATGTACCAAATCTTGTAAGGGATCTAACTATGCTGGGGAAAGGGAAAGGTCAGCTTTAAAGAACAAGGGATGGCTTTCTCTTCAGCTGCTTTATTAGAGCAGAGGTTTGATTTTTGTTAAAGTAGGGACTTGCATCAGTGGCTGCATCCAGGCATGTTCTGTGTAAGGGATGTGCAAACAGCTTTGCCCGTCTGGACAAGCC
This sequence comes from Ceryle rudis, assembly GCA_033439905.1. Classification (NCBI taxonomy): domain Eukaryota; kingdom Metazoa; phylum Chordata; class Aves; order Coraciiformes; family Cerylidae; genus Ceryle; species Ceryle rudis. Next base: position 41,576 of record JAAGNO010017102.1, read on the forward strand.
TGTCAGTGTCCCCTGTCTGCCCTGCAGCCCTGTTGACGTTTCAGTTCAGAGCTCCCCTGACACAGCTCTGTCAGTGCCACCAGCTTTTGACCAGTAATGCTCCTTCTGCCTCTTCTCTATTCTAGTGCTGGTGTCAAACCCCACCTCAAGCCTGACCTTTTGAGCTTCAAAGCAGGAGGTAGATTTACCTGAAAACTTAAAACACTTTCTGCATTGTGCTTCTACGTGTGTTACAAAACACAGCAGGAAAACAGACCTTCTGCACGGACGGCTAGAGCTAAGTAAAGTTGACCTTAATACAGAGCTGTGCGACATACCCCAAATTTAGTTCACTACAGATGCCCCCAGAGTGCCCGATAAGACTGGCTTCCAGTACTGAGGGAGAGAGCTCTGCAGTGATTGTAAGAACCTGCAGGGTATGTCCAAGGCATGATGCCACAGGATATCAAAGATCCTTTAGCTGCCTTCAAGTGAGTTGCTATATACACAGCAGACTGCAGTGCTGGTCTTAGGTCCTACCGGTGAAAAAGGAAAAAAAAAACAAAACCAAAAACAAACAACCCACCCCCCCAAAAAAAACCCTAAAAACAAAAGCAACAAAGGAACCCAAAACTGAACAACCAACAGCAAGACTGTTAACAAGGAGACTGACTGTGTTCGGTACTGTTGCTAATTTGTCTTTGCTCCTGACTAGTTTACACATCCATGCAGGATTGAATGCTGTGTGTTTACACACTGAACATCAAAGGGTCTACATGGAGAAGCGGTGATGGTTTTGGATGTAGCATTGCAATGTCCTCATGTTCTTTCCTCAGGGCAAATGCCAATAGGTGGCAGTGATAGAACTTCACTCCCCTTTTCTGTAAATGGTGGCTGTAAATGGAGGCACAGGGAGGAAGATATTGGAGAAGGGGAAAGGGTGGTGCAGACAGGTGGTGTGATGGGAGATTAATTATCTGTCTTCAGTGTCACACAACACATTAGTTAGAGCCGAGCCCTCATGGGCCATGGGGAGATGTTTGCTTTTTGCAAGTCGCGTCCCTTGTAAATAGCAGCACTGGCTCCGGCTGCCGCCCTGCATAACACCGGGCTAATTCTCTTTGTCATTTTCAGGCAGTCGTCCTCTGTCTTGTTGTTTGGGCCACTAAAAAGTTGTGATGTGTATGGACCCACTGGGGAAATGGCTGTTGCAGGGTTGTGAGGGAAGGAGATGTACTGCAAGGATAAGGACAGCAAGATAGTGGGAGCACTAGACAGAGGGCAAGCGTAGCTGCTTGGCAAAGTCTACCACAGCCCCTCCATGCCATGTGGTGCCTTACTCCACTCTCCTTGCCCTTTTCCTCTGCAAAAAGGATATTCCTTATTCATTACTTTGAAGATAACAGCATTTAAAATGTTGTGGACATATTGTGGTTTTCTGTCCTGCCTCAGCAGGGTAAATTGGCCCAATCTAAGCACCATGCTACTGAAGTAAGACTGCTTTCAGTATTTGAGCTACCTTATTTATAGCCGATCTGCATGTGTGTGTACTCAGTGCAGCAGTGATCTTTGTGTAGCATCAGGGCAGAGCTGGTGGTACCCTGCATTAGCTGCTATCAGAAACTGTGTTTGTGTGGGAAGAGGGAAAGACAAATTAGGCTTCCACTAGTTTTCTCCTGCCTTTTTGGCCAAGCTCTGCTGTTGTTCTTGCACAGGACTTTCCAAGGATCTGGGCCCTCTCTGCTCTAAGGACTGCACCAGTCATTTTATCTTTCTAAAGTAGCTGTCCCCAGCAACCATACATGAGAAGTAGTAACTCTATGACCCTTTGTGTTTGCTGCTGAAAAATGTATGGTTGTTTTACTGATAATCTCTTACACGTTTTTACAAACTGCCATGTATTTGGCATGTGCCAACTGCAGGATGGCCCTTTTGGGAATACTTGAAGCTCCAGTTGTTGAGCTATGGTGGAATATAATGTGCTTTTCTAGTTGACATGGCAAACTTCAACTAAGGTATTATGTGCATCATAGGGCTGTTCAGTTTAGTCCTAAGCTTTGCATAGCTTGAAACACCTTCCTGCTAGGACTTGATGTTTTTCTGTGGATGCATCTGCTCCAGCCTCTGTGACTTCTTACAGGGTGCATCCCCCATTTGTATCAATTTGTTTTGACTTCACTTCAGTCTGGTATAAATGGAACAACTATCCTTACGCTTGGTGCTACTAGTGGTTTAAATGTGCTCACTGAGATTTGGCTAGAGGCTACGAAACTTTCTTCACACAGGGACCACCGCAGGGTAGTCAGATGGCAGTGGTAATGATTTTAATGTGTTGCCAGAATGCATGGGATTCAAACTCATAACCTAGTGACAAAAGGTTTTGTAAAGTAATGTCTTTATAGTGATGACTTTTATATCTTTATCTAAGCCATTCTCCTTTTTCAGTGCCGTGAGGCTCATCCAAACCCCTTATGCAAAGCCAAGTCCCAGCCCTTTGATCTCACCACATGAAAAAGCCCCTTAACGCGGTTTTGGTTCCTGTGAGTTATGTCCAAGTAGGAGGTTGCACTCCTGCTTTTGAGACCAAGTGAATCTGGAACATATTCCTACTTGCAGCAGACAGATGTTCGCACCATGCCATCCATCCTGAAAAAGAACTCCACCGCATTCTTGTCCATCTGCTAACTCTGCAGACCCAGCCAGTGGCCTTAATCCACTAAATAATTAGTTCCCATTTTGGATAATGTTCCTTCCACCTGAGACTTTTAGGCCCAAATGTATTTCTCAAATGCTTTTTGAACTGATGGTTTTCCACCCTTGCCAAGAGGCCCTTGAGAGACCAGAGGAGAAAGAGAGAGAAGGTGCTCTCTCTTTCCCTACAGAGAAAGAGAGAGAAGGGTCCAGGGAAGTATGATGCTCACATTTTACATGCACTCCATGCCCTCAGTCAAGGGGAAGTACAGGATTAGTTAGAAATCCATGAGAAAGAAAAACATCCCATCAGTGGCAGCAAAAAATTCTGCTGAGCATCCACATAGTAGAGCTAAAATCAAAGCTTTTTGAACAGTGCTTTCTACATCTCTGCCTCATTTCCTACTAGCTCAATTTTCTACAGCTTGCCTTTCCTACTACTTTTCCTCTACCTCGAATCTCTCTTCTTGTTTTCACCATTATATCCCCCAACCTGCCTTTAAATAAATAAATAACATTTTGTACTGGATTTTTCAATATTTTTTTTCTCTTATTTCTTGTTTCCTATTTCCACTCTTTGGGCGGGATAAAAGCAATGCTTTCTAGCATGAAAAGCATGGACAAGTGAATGCAACACAATTTGTACCACCCCTCTGACTCCTCTCCCAACCTGTGTGCTTGATATCTACGCAAACCTCACCACCGTGAGCCCTGATTTACTCCCATGCAGTGGGCCAACAAAGGGAGCTAGTATTAACTCGTGATGTTATGTTAGGAGCCCTCACTCAGGTCTCTTCCTGAGCAGCTTTCTTGCAAGGCTGTCGTGTGGCAGAGGCTGACAGTTTTATGTTGTTGATTTGCACTAGGACAAAGTTTATTCTTTCCTTCCTTAGCCCAGCCTAAACTTGGGTGTTTATCAGAAGATCTTACCTCAACTTAATCACAAAGATGGTTTATTTCAGAAGGGTTTGGTGTTCATTATATGCTAGCTAGTCATCATGCTAGTGGCTGGACAGTTAAGGAGTATGTTGAGTTGAGCTGAGGTTCAGGAAAACACCAACATTTCCTATGTTTTTGGGGTAAGAGGATGTGGCAAGCCAAGACATGCTGTGCAGTCATCACTCAGAGGTGACGTCTCTGCCAGTGGAGGGCTGTGTTCAGTGCCCAGGCTCTCTGTGAAGGCTGTACTGTGTCTGTACTGCATCACAGCTCAGTCTTGTGAAAGCCTTTTTAAGGCATGGCTTCCACAGAGAGGCTGTTAGCATGAAAAGAGCAGGAATAAAGCTAGAGTGATGAAGTCAAGGTTTCTTAATGTTACAGTTCCCACCTTGTTTCCCACCAGTTAATTCAGAAAAGTTGGTGTTCAATACCAGCCTCAGTACTGACAAAAAGGGAAAGAAATTTTAAATTTCTAGCCTATCCCTAAAGTCTTCCACTTTAACCTTGAGTGTGTGAGTGCTTTTACAAGCATGGACACTGTATCAGTTTGGGTCAGTTAGCATCTCTGTCCTCCATATTTTAATGACAGATAAATTGAGGTTCAGCATGTCTTGCTAATAGCATCTCAGTCCATGCATGCCATACCTGGGAACATAAGCCATGTCTCCTGAGCCATAATCTGACTCAGAGCCAAAACTGTATTAGCGGATTAGGATCTGTGGTCTTTGTATCTGATAGATTTGAGCTGAAGGACTTTTGGAGTCCAGGTTCCTCTTATGTCTTCACTCATGAAAACAACACAGTGCAATTTTATTTGCATGCCATGTCCTTGATCTGAGGCTTGTATGAGGAGGGAGTGGGGAAGAAAGGAAAAAGCAAAGGTAGATGAGTGAAAAAAGGCAACATGAGAAAAAGGCATTAGAAAGTGAAGCATAATCTGGGAGGAAGGGTGCTGGGGTGAGAGGCAAGGGGAGAAAGTGAGAGAAAATAGTCTGATGGAAAGGGGAGAGGTTACAGGCCAGGGTGGTAGGACAGGAAGAGGTTAGGAAGGAAAGAACAGTGAGATATTTAATCTCAGAGTGGCTGCAGCTCTTTAGCCAGGTGGCTGGTGGGATAACTGGCAGGAAGCTGGCATTTACCTGGATGCTAATTCCTCTCTTCCTGCCAGTCTGGCAGGATGAGTGCCTGCTCTCCCGGTGAGATGAGATCATTTGAAAAGCCCCCCTGGCTGCTATTACGAGGAGCGGCTGAATGCAGGCTCCAGTGTTGTGGCGTGCGATAAAGCATACTAGCTGGGAGGGGAGGGGGCTGGTGGTGGTGGGAGCGCTGGAGACAGGCTGCTCATTTAGTGCTGCCAAGCTCTGCGTCTGATTAATTATGGAGCAGTTGATAAATAACATTGCAGAGATACGTAAATCAACGGGAAAGACGCAGGGAGCCAAGCAGAGCTGAGGGACTGGCACTGCTCGGGCAGCTCCACTCAGAGGCTGGTTGTTCTTGGCACCAGTGGTGCCACGTTCGGTAGTGGCAGCTGGCAAGGGTGGCAGGCACAGGGGGTGGCAGTGAGAGGTGCAGGAACAGAGGGACAAGCATGCTGCTCCAGCCCACGTCACGGCTTTCCAGGGAACCATCCAAGATACGTAGGTGGTCCCTGCTAATACCGCAAGCAAAAACTCTTTGTAGACTCTGAGGCATTCATCTGCCAGGTCCTCATAGCAAAGGGGGAATGCTCTCCTCCCTGCTGTGCAGACACATGTGAGCAGGCCAAGAGTTTGGCAGGGAAGGGTGCTGAACCCAGCTGTTTTGTCTCCCTGCTCCTTCCCAGTTGCAGGCTTGTAGTTTAATCCCGCACTCTCTCTTTCCTCTGGTTTAGAAGGGAATCTATATGTCAGAAGATATCTGTGTTGCTCCCTTGGAGCACGCTCTTCTACTGCTGAACACTAGGTTGCTCCCTTTGGCTGCTACAGCCAAAGGGTGGGTGCCCCGTGGGACACACCTGATACATCTTGAGTAGCTTTGCATGGAGTTTGCCCTGAGGGACTCATGTCCTGAGTTTGCCTGTGCTGGGCCATCTCACTGTTATGCCTTTCGCTCTGTACTTTTTGGTGTTGCCTATTTTACCCCTGCTATTCCTTGTCCTTTGTCAGTACATGTAAATTAACTCATATGAAAACGGGAGGAGGAATGTGAACAGCTAACAGCTCTGGATCAGTGAATGCATCTATAGATACTAGTTCAAACCTACCCAAGGACTGTTTCAGGATTCATGCCTAAAGATCAGGATGCAGTAAATCACCAATGCTTACAGTGGGAAGCAAACATCTCCGTAGAGCCTATACACCAATGGTTTTACACATTTGGGTAAAATGAAACAAAGGGTAAAATCAAACTTAGAGCTTAAAGCGGGGCAGGAATCTAGCCTAAGTGCAGCCTGACTCATCCTGACCTTGAGCAAGGAGGAGAATTCCTCTTCAGCGAGGACTGGAAAGCAGCAAATATTGACTTTACATCAAATTGTGTAATGTCGACCAAGGTCTACATCTGAGGTGCAAGGTAACAGTTAGCTGATGGTATAATGCTAGTAACTAAAGGCAAGTCTTCAGATTCAAGCAGGCGATGAGCATGGAAAGGTTGGTGTGATGAAATAACATCTTGGAGAGGTGGGCGTGGAAAGACTCCCACAGCTTTCTTCTGCAGAGTAACTCCACAGCCAAGTTCTGCTTGCCAGAGCTCTACACACAAGTGTATGTTTGTGCCTGTAGATGTAAATAAGTGGGTACCACCAGTGAAATCCCAGGATTAGTGAAATGTGAAGCTTTGTTGAAGTGCACCCCAGTGTAATATCAGCGTCTCAGGGTACTGGACCAATGAAGATGCAAAAGTGAAGGTAGTTGCAGGGACTGGACCCTTTTGCCGTCTGCAGAAAGTGAGGCAGTGCTTTGAACTGAATGAACAGTGTAGTAGTAAGCTGGCTTGAAGAGTTTATAAAACATGAAATCATTGTTCCCAAAGGGAAATTCTATTTCATGGTACTGTGAAGAGCAGGAGATACCAGTGGGGAAAAACCCCACACTTAGCTCTTCTGCGTGTGTTCTCGATCTGCTTCAGGGAAGTGTGGACACAGGATGCTAAACATAAGACGTCATGAACTGTGAAGCAGCAGCTGCCTTTATTGTTTTGTTTTGCCTTTTTTTTTTCAGTGCAGATAATTAAGTAGTTGGAAGAGCATCAAAATAAGCAGACATCTTTTAGGAAAAGCAACCACATGGGACTTCTTGGCTTTTAGGTCTCCCTATCTCCTTATTCTACCTATTTCCAGTTTTCTATTGATTCTATCTTTGAGCTATCCCTGGAACTTGTGAAAGAGAAACCGACTGGCTTTTCAAGTCTCAAAGAGGAACTACTTCCATTCTTGGGCCCAGGCTCAGTGCCAAAGCTTTTGAAACAAAGCTATGTGGTGAATTTTAGAGCTTGGCTGGAAGTAAGGCATCTGATCAGGGCTATCCAACGCTCCAGATCCTTCTTTCATTCTCTTTCCCTTGTTATAGTGGGACAAATCTGAGCACACCCAATGTTAGGGACTGTTGTTGTTGTTGTAAATCCAGCTTCAGACTCTAACTCTGGGACTTGGATGATCGTTGAGTATTTCTAGCTTCAATAAAATGACAAAAGGGGTAAAATCCCCCGAAAACCTCCTGGAGTACCTATCTTCTGACTCTGTTGCCCCTTTAAAAACAACTTAAAAAAAAAATAAAAATCCTCTGTTGCTTATAATTACAAGAAAATATTCTAAAATCAGGGTAGATGAGCTAAAAAAAAAAATTAGTTCTGTTTAGGACTGAACAGTACCAACTTTGTACAACTATCTGTAAATCTAGAAATGGGAAAAAAAAAAGTCTGACTAATCTAGTCTGAAAACCCCAGATGAATAAAAAGTGAAAGAAATAACTCGGGTAAGGCAAAAGGCACAAGTAATTTAAATCTGTGAAGTGTGTTCTTTCCAATAATCTATTTTAAAGAGCTAATAGCACAGTGCAGAAAAAATGTTATAACAATCTAATGAGGTCCCATTAAGTTTCCCTTCCATTAAGTTCTTTTGGGTCCTATCTAGGCTAGTAAAACAGGTAATTTAAAACAAAACCTGCTTCTTTAGTCTAAACATGCTCTTGGTTAAGAAGGAGACTTGGGAGTTGATGCAGCCCAGGTTCTGTTACTTTCTCTGCCACTGAACTCTGAGCCTTTGACTACAAAACCTCCCCCATCTGGACCATAATGTCCCAGACTGTAACAGTTATTGTCATGCATCAGACTGGGTAGGGGAAAGCATAATTCCCAGGAGAGAGCTAGGTATGCTATGAAAAACATAAGGGTGTTCTGGGGACATGTCTCTATGCATACACATACGTGTACACACGTGCACATGTGTATTTGTCCCTCAAAACCGTACACAGCACAGTCCGAGCTTGTCAGGGTTTGTCGTATGCTGGATGTAAAGTTATTAGATAACTTAATTTTTCTTTCACTAGAGCAAGAGAAAGCACCAGACCTTGCAATTTTGTTCACTTAGACATGTTACAGCCCTTAAAGCAGCCTGAACAGGAGCAGCTTTGACCCATGCAGGCTCTCAGTCAGGGGAGGTTCATGACTGGGGGAAAGTGGACAGACAGGCCTGCTTTCTCATGAGCCTGATTGCCTTCCACCGGTTTTAATTACCAGCCTTTGCAAAGGTTCCTCTGGGAGAAAATTAGCCATCAGCTGCAACGGCGGCAGGCAAGACACCAGTTCACTCAAGAGCTGTCAGCTAACTTTAGCCCCCGTCTTGCTGAGCCATCCTTTATTTAATCAGGGTCGGAGGAGCAGCCGTGCCCGGCACTCAACTCTGCAGGTGGGGAATGATTTACTGCCCTGCTATCAGAGAGCTCTTTAATCTTGTCTTTATGAACACTTAGCACCTACAAATCACCTGTTTGGCTTGAAATACATCACCTGCTTCATGCCTTGGTGCCCTGAAGGGGAGGATGTCAAAGGTACATCTTGTTTACACGACAGGCTGCTTTATGGAAGCAGCCCTATTGCCTGTGTGGCAAACCCTACCCCAGTCCTCAACTCCTTCTCCCTCTTGCAGCACTTGTAGTGCATGATCTCATCCCCTAGAGATCCTCCAGAGGGTCTTCAGTTCTTCTGCTCAACCTGGCTCCTCACCTCTTCCATTCCTTCCCCAAGGAAGCCAGACAGGGCATTTCCTATCTGCTCTGCTTCCTTAACTTTCTGAGAGTTTCCCTGCTTCAAACCATGTTCCTCCAGATGCAAAAGGAAGGCAAGAGTAGCTCATGATCAATGCTTGACATTTCAACTGATGCGTTTTATCCCAGGTGGCTTCAAACTGCTTTCTATTAAGCCATCCCACTAGGATGGTGCAGCGAGCTTTGGGGTAGAGCAGGATAACCGTGACTGTTAGCTGTGCTGTATGCCAGTTTGGGACAAGAATTAAGGAGTTTAATTGAAGTGAGACATGTAATTGAAACTGCAGGGGGAACTTAAGGATAGACAGCAATTATACAAATTAGGACATCGTGACACCGTAGCTCCGCTTTAAGAAAGAACAGACCTCTGATTTCAGGAAAGAACAATAACCAAAAAGAAAAACCGCAGGCTTTTAAATGACTAGAGATGAGCAGAATTAGAAATCTTACTGGGAAAGGCAGAATCTCTAGCAGCCTGGAGCCCCTCAGTACCATGAAGGGGCAAGCTTTCTTAAAAGCTCAGAGAGCAGACATCTGCTGCTTGATTCAGCAGAACAAATTCCTTGTATGTACTTTTGCTAAAGCTCCTTTCTTCCCTGCAAGCATGTGCTTACTGTCTGGAAAGGAAGAGCTGCCAGTCAGGTTTTCAAACAGAGAGGGACCATGTTTGCAGGGGTGCTTGAGACCTGCTGCAAACCTCATGGGGCCTTAAAAATGAAGATGCAGTATCTTTTTCTTTGGGCTTCTGTGACCTTCCTTGGATAAGCCACCCATTAAACCCTCTCATCAGCCTTTGCTCACGCCACAGAGAAGACAGGAACCTGCAATGCCCAAAAGCCTCCCATCTGTCTCTTGACCTGCATTGCTGAAAATATTTTTGTACAGATACTGGACTACTTTCTCAAGTTTGGAGCCTTTTCCCCTACTTTCCAGAGTCAGGAATGAAGTTCCTTGAATCCAGGCTTGCAGAAGGTGGTGATAAGTATGGTCATGAATCTTTTAGTCAGCAAGTTTTCCTCTCTCTGGTGCCCATCTCTTTCATAGACATGAATCTTGATATTATTTTTAGCATGAACAGACCAAATGGAGTTGGGGGAGGAGGGAGTAGAAGCGGAGCTGACAGTATAATGTGAGACAACATGCAGGCACTCTACATTACGAAGAGATGAAGGATAGCATGTCATACATCAGCAGGAACAATAAAACATGATAGATTTCTTAACCTCAGCATCAATCCCAGATGAACTTGTCCAGTTCCTCCTGAAACAGCCAGGCTGAGGTAGTCTCAAAAGTTTATAGCTGTTTCTAGAGCCAGAAGCTTCCATCTCACAGATGTGTCAGGTTCAGAGATGTCTTTCACACTGCACCATCCTGGTACAGTGGTAGTGGTACTGACAAGATACTATGGTCCAGGCCAGGATCATGGTTTCAGTTTTTTTTCTCTGCCAAGAAAACAACTAGAGATTATAATTTTCAAAGATTAAATGGTCCAAAGTTAGCTGGCAGTAATCATTTGAAGCCTAAAACCCACAATTCGTATTGGTTTAATAGCCCAGGACATCTTCAAGCTCCTATTAGCCTTGGGAGAAATTGCTGAGTGTTCCAAATTTCTGAAAACCACTTAAAAAGTATTCTTAAAGTGATTGGTGTTTTAGGATTAGGTAGACTTGAAGGATCTTAGGTAGATCTGAAATTAGAATAAAACAAGGTTTCAAGTGAGGTTTGTTTCATCAACAGAAGAATAAGTCAAATTTCCATATTATTTCCAAATATTAAATGTGTTAATGGAAGAAAAAAACAAACAAAACCCCCCCACAAAAACAAACAAACAAAACTAACAAAAAACCCCACAACAACAACAACAAAAATCCAAACGAAACAAACAAAATCCTGAGGAAATGTTTCATGCAGTGATGCGGCGTATGAGTCAGAGGTGCACCCCTAAACTAAGAGGACATATGGGAACGAGGGAAACTCAATGTTTATCCTGTTCTGGTCGCTGTCAAAGGTAGGATAATGACTGGGCTGTTATGTAGCCTGACCCTACAGAGCAGCAGTGGTTCTATCTTTATCTAGATCTCTATTTATCTAGAGATGAATAAAAACAGTACTTGAATGTCTAGACTAGCTTCAATAAAAATAACCATAATGGAGCTTAATGGGTATTTTTATCGTGGAAAGTGCAGTTTGTTGTCTGGATCTTTTTGAAAAATGTTCTTCTCATCAGCTTCAGCAGACCTTTCAGGAAGACTTCACAATGGAAATGCCTCTTCAATATCATTTCATCTTGCTAGACAGCCAACCAGCCAGCGCGTGCACGGCTGTCAGCTCACTGCAGGCTTTTCTTTACTTGTGCTCTGAACACTCCATCTACAAGGTGGCAGAAGACACCTTATTCTGTGCAGCTCCTCCTTTCCCTCTCTCAAAACAGCAATTTTTCTTGTTTCTTTCCTGCTGTCAGCCACCGTTCCTCAGTGGAGCATCCTCTGGTCCAATGGTGAATGGGTCATGTATTGGTATTTCAAGCAGTTCTTGTCAGCTGAGAACTAAGAAATGTTTTCCGCTTGTTTTCAGAAACATAAGTGCTTCCTTTTACCCTGCGTAGCTGCTTCATGTCTTTCTTTTTTGCAACTGTTTCTTTTGGTGTGAATTAAATTATAGTCGAGTTTGAGTAAGAAAGTTCTGAAGAAAGCTAACCTGCAAGGTGGTAGGGAAGGGTTTAGAGTGGCGAGAAACGCAAGGAGCAAGAGAGGTGATGATGAACTTTGGGAAAGATTTTAAAAATACTTGCAACTGGCCCACATGTGCTCATACTTAACTCAAAGATAAGCTGGTGCTGTGTGAGCTTGAATATCCTTCCCGGTAAAACTCTGCATCTCAGGAAAGGAAAGAGCATGCGGATTAAAAAGAGAGGATTTCAAGTGGACACCAAGGGGTTGGTATGATGACCCAGTGCTGGGAATTATGTGTGCTGTTAGAAGCACATATGTCTTTTTCTTTGAACTTCATTGCGTTTTTAGTCCCTCTGCAGTTCTTGCTTCTACACAGCTGGACAATCTGGTCCAAAAAGAGTATATGCAATGGTACTTAGTTATGTTTGTACATTGCATTCTGTTATAAATGGGGAAAATGTCCCTTCTTCTGCTGTTGATAAGTATTCAAAGGTAGTTGACTGCCTATGAAAATGAGTCCCAAAAGCTAATACACATCTCTGGCCAAACCGTTCACTCATTAAAAAACCACCCACAACCACATAATGAAATGATGGTTGCTGTTTTGTTTAAGGCATCAGTCATCCAATAAGGGGACAGTGCAAATACCATGTGACTGAAGTGACTAATGACCTACTACATAAGATGGCATTATAAAAATGATAGACTTGAAAGGACGTCAAGTTTTAGACTAGTCCAGCCATGGCGCTGAGTCAGCCTGCCGTTTGGTGAACAGCTCAGGCCCTTGCAGAGAGAGTGGGCAAGTGAGAGAAGAAAGATGGAGAAAGGCTGGTGTTATTGTGGGACTTTTATTTCCTGTGCTGTTTTTCACCTTTGTAGTTTAAAATAAAAAATAAAATCTAAAACCTTGGCAAATTTTCTTTGTCTATATAAAAAAAACCCTAACCATAATAGAAGCAAGCTGTCTTTATGCATGCCATAGGCTGAAATCTGTTCACAGTAGGCTACTTGGTAAATAAATGATTGTGTGATTCTTTGACAAATATGTTGCTATTTCCTAGTAGCATAAAAATGAGGAAATGGCTATGGTCCTTGCTAGCTTTTTGTGACGACGATTTTGGAAGACTTCTCCGCTGGGGCAGTGAATGAATTAGGCTGTCTTGTGGGTTTTTTTTTATCTGTCTGTTAGATATTTTCCCTGAGAAGGCATCAGGGTGAAGCCACTGGTGGCTGTAAGTGGATTGGTTGGGAATCATAGAATCATCAGGGTTGGAAAGGACCTCTAGGATCATCAAGTCCAACCTTCATCCTAACATCTATTTATTC